>CAUYRT010087577.1:0-22954 GCA_963574885.1 Lepilemur ruficaudatus | reverse complement strand
CGTGGCGTCAGCCCAGCTCACAGCAACCACAAACTCCTGGGCTCAAGTGATCCTACTCCTCAGCCTCCCGAGTAGCTGGGACTACAGGCATGTGCCACCATGCCCGGCTAATTTTTTCTATGTATTTTTAGTTGGCCAATTAGTTTCTTTCTATTTTTAGTAGAGATGGGGGTCTCTCTCTTGCTCAGGCTGGTCTCGAAGTCCTGACCTTGAGCAATCTGCCCGCCTCGGCCTCCCAGAGTGCTAGGATTACAGGTGTGAACCACCGCGCCCGGCCAGTCTCTGTATTTTTTCTTCTGCAGTTTCACCCTAATCTTGGTGTGGATTTCTTTATATTCACATGCTTGAAATTTGTTGATTCCTAGACCTAAGAAAGACTGAAAACAAATATGTTAATTATCCCTTCCAAACAGAAAAAAAAAATCAACAAAATAATCTAAAGAGTCGGAAGAAATTACTAAAGATGTAAACAGAAATACTTGAGGCAGAATAAATAAAAAGGCAAGACAAATAAACTGAAAAGCTAATAAAAATCCATAAAGTAAGTAAACCATAATTAAAATTAATTAATAAAAATGGAGAAAGTACAAATACTCAGAACAAGGGATGACATGGTGAAAATAGCTATCAAAGTGGAAGAAAGTTTTACAAATCACAAAAGATTTCTTTGTACAATTTTATGCAAATTAATTTGAAAATCTAGCTAACCAAGAGATGATTGGAAAGATTTTTGTCAAAATTACAAGTGAGAAAACATTGAATTTATTTTACAGTGCATCTAAAGAGTTTTAAAAGATGATAAATGTGACAGAATATAATATGTCTATGTGTGTGTGTGTGTGTGTGTGTGTGTGTGTATACAAATACTCCTCGACTTACCATGGGTTATATCCTGATAAACCCATTGTGTAATAAGTTGAACATATTATAAGGTAAAAATGCATTTAATATACCTAACCTACTTACTATTTTATCAACAGCAGAATCTTAGTTAAAGCCTTTGAATGTATTCACATATGTCTTCAAAACTCTCTTCTCAATCTTCCCATGCTGTAGCTGTGTTGCAGATAGCATTTACAATGTTTAAACCTTTCTAAAACTCTCAGAGCATTGGCCAAATTCAGTTGCTTCAACAGCCTAAACAAACGTTTTGTGTAAATAGTATATTTTGAATGCAGATACTGCATTTGAGTCCATGGGTTGAATAAGTGAGGTTGTGCTCAGTGGCAAATACACAACCTTTACATCAGGAGACATGTTGCTAATACGCTGTGGATACCCTGGAGCGTTGTCTAAGATCAGAAGGATCTTGAATAGGATGGTGTTTTGCCTACAATATTTTCTTGCTTGTGGAATAAAATGGTTCAAAACCAGTCTTCAAACAATGCTGATGTCATGTAGGCTTTCTTGTTAGGGTGATAATCAACAAGACGCCTATGCTTGCTCAAATTCTTGAATGCTCTGGGGTTTTCTAAGGGATAGTTTAATAAAGCATTTAATTTCAACCCTGTAACATTTCCACCCAAAAGCATTGTTATGCTGTCTTTGAATGCTTTGAATCCTGGCATTGTCTTGAACTCTTGATGAATGTATGTATGCTCCAGTATATACTTCCAGAGCAAGCTTGTTTCATCTATATTAAATATTTGTTCTGGCAGATATTCCTCATCCATAATTATCTTATTCAGCTTTTCCTTAAAAGCTTCAGTGCCTTCAGTATAGGCCCTTGCAACTTCACTGTTGACCTTCATATTATAAAAATTATGATGCCTTTTAAAGCATTGGAACCACCCATGACTTGCTGTCAACATTTATGTACATGTAGAACCATCAGCATGCTTTCAGTGTAGCAAAAAGACTTCTCGCCTAGCCTGGAGTGTCAGTAGGGTAAGTGGTTTGTGCTTCTTTCTGTATGGTATTCTAATCATGTGACAAGTAATTTTTCCATGTCATCAATCAGCCCAGCTCTTTTCTTTGTGGTGACAATGGATTTAACTGATACTGAGGATTTCACTGCATCACTGATTCCTTCTTATCCTTTAAGATGGTTGATACTGTGAATTGGGAAAGTCCTAACTCAGGTGTGATGGCCATTACTGGCTTGCTGCCTTCGTGCTGGGCAATTGTTTTGAGTTCCAATTCAAGAGGAATTCCCCATGTTTGCATGAGCATAGTTTAAAAAAATTTTTCTCTGTTTTTGTCAGGAAGGACTAAAAGTATGTCTTCTCTCTGCTAGCCACTTGTTTGTTTCTCTAAGCTACGTCTGGCTTAGAGAGGCTTTTCTGCCTCCCACCCTTGAAGTCCACAAGTCTCTCCTTCCTTCCATGGCTGTGCTTTCTGCGTTAGGCCTTGCATTTATTCTTTTAAAAAATTTATCCATAGTGTTAATCAGTCAATACCAATTTGATGGTGAGTACAGGTGGAACCCATACTTCGGGTCTTGTGTCACCTCACTTCAAATAATGGGCTCAAGCTTAATCCAGGATAATACAAGAGGTTCTAATTTACTGTCATTTCTTAAAATTGAGTAATATTCCATTGTGAACAAACAGCCGATTTTAACAATCCACTCATGCATTGACGGGCACTTGGGTTATTTCCATGACCTAGCAATAGTGAATTGTGCTGCCATAAACATTTGGGTGCAGATGTCTTTATAACAGAATGTCTTATGCTCTTTTGGATAGATGCCTAATGATGCTATTGCTGGATCGAATGGTAATTCTAATTTTAGCTCTTTGAGGAATCTCCAAATTCTTTTCCACAAAGGTTGCACTAATGTGTAGTCCCACCAACAGTGTAAGAGAGTCCCTATCTCTCCACATCCTCGCCAGCATTTGTTGTTTGGGGATTTTTTGATAGAGGCCAATCTCACGGGGTTAGGTGGTATCTCGTTGTGGTTTTGATTTGCATTTCTCTGATGATTAGAGATGATGAACATTTTTTTATATGTTTTTTGGCCATTATTCTGTCTTCTTTGGAGAAGTTTCTGTTCATCACCTTTGCCCATTTATAAATGGGATCTTTTGATTTTTTCTTGTTAATTCTTTTGAGTCTAGGAAGATTCTTGTTATCAGACCTTTGTCGGAGGTGTAAAGAGCAAATATTCTCTCCCATTCTGTGGGTAGTCTATTTTCACGAGTGATAGTTTCTTTAGCTGTGCAGAAGCTTTTTAATTTGATCAGGTCCCATTTGTTTATTTTTGTAGCTGCATTGATTGCTTTGGGGGTCTTCTTAGAGAATTCTTTGCCTAGACGGATGTCTGAGAGGGTCTTCCCAATATCCTCCTCTAGGATTCTTAATGTTTCCTGCCTTAGGTTTAGGTCTGTTAACCTTCTTGAGTGTATTTTTGTGAGAGTGAGAGGTAGGGATCCAGGTTCATTTTTCTGCATGTAGCTATCCAGTTTTCCCAGCACCATTTATTGAAAAGAGATTCTTTTCCCCAATGTATATTTTTTTCTGGTTTATCAAAGATTAGGTTACCATATGTAGATGGTTTCATCTCTGGATTCTCAGTCCTGTTCCAAAGATCAATGCTTCTGTTCTTGTGCCAATACAAAACTAATTTGATTATTATTGCTTTATAGTACAACTTGAAGTCAGGAAGACTGATGCCTCCCAGTTTGTTCTTTTTGCTTAAGATTGCTTTCAACACACATTTACTATTATCTGAAGTCTGATACAAAGCTCATTGGACTATAATCAACATGTCAGCAAGCTGCATTCCATTCTGGAGGCCATAGGGGAGAATCTGTGTCCTGCTCATTGGGCTGTTGGCATAAGTTGTTTCCACCGGGTTGTAAAAACAGATCCTACACTTTCTTGTTGCTTATAAATGAAGGCCATTACTGATTTCCTTGGCTAACAGCCTCTTCCTCCATCTTAAATGTGACCTCTACAGCAAGTCTAGTCTTTCATCATTTCTCACTTTTGAGATTAGGAAAATCTCCCCATTTTAGGATCAGTAAATTCAATCTCATCCAAGTAGTTTCTTTTGCCATGACATAGTTACTGGTTCTGGGAATTAGGACATGGCTATCCTTGGGGAAATCATTACTTTGCTCATAACACATGTCCTGTTAGGAATAGGCCTATGCCAAACATAGTTGACCAGATTTTACCCATTCTTATCATAAGACTTTTGAGAGCAAACGAGTTAGACCGGATACAAACAGCCCAGGTGCCTAGAAATATCTCTCAATGACTAGACACGCTCTGTCTTTGAACTCCATCACATCAATATGTCATAATTATTAAGTAAAAGTGCCTCAATCATATGCCAACCAATGAAAATTAAATATATTTCATTATATAGGAATATATTAATAATATATGTAGAGCCATTATAATCAGTTCTAACAGTCTTATTAAAAGGACTGATAAGCCTTTTAATATGCTTTTCTTGTTTTAAGCTTCTTTTCTAAATCATCTTTTTCTGAGTTCTATTCAAATATTTTGTGTGTCCCATGTGTCAAATTTTTAAGTATGGCATTGTTAATACTGTAATCCAAGTCAAGTTGTTTTCTCAAAAAATCTTGGAATTGCTTCAGTAGGTAGAGCTGCTCAGACTGCCAGCCATTTTTTTTTACTTTTAATGGTAAGTGTTATCTGTCAGGGTAGGAAGGTCAAGGGAAAATACATCAAAGAGATAGGAGTATTTTTGTTGCAATGATTACTGAGTCACAGATTTTCTTGCCTATCTATGTCAGAAATATTTTACTTAGAAAAAAAAAAGGACCTTCAATTTCTTACTTTTTCTTTTCCTTCGTAACTCGGTATAGTACTTGAACTTTTCATACCACTTCTTCATATGGATTCATCTCTTATATGACTGAAATGAAAATGAAAAAATGGATTTTCAAAGTAAGAAAAATCAGTGCTTAAAACTTAACTCTACCAATTACTGGGTTTGTGCAATTAATTAACCTGTCTGAGAGTTAATATTCTCATCACTAAATTTGGGGTGATACATAATTATAGAATTTGGAAATTGGAGAAAATTCAGGACCCCCACACTTATCAAAATTCACAGATTTTCAAGTCCCTTATATAAAATAGTGTAGTATTTTCATAATCTATGCACATCATCCCATATACTTTAAATTATTTCTAGATTACTTATAATAACTAATACAATGTAATGCTATATAACTACCTATTATTCCATATTTTTATTTGTCTTATTTTTAGTTGTTTTTTATTCTGAATATTTTTGATTTGCTTTTAGGATCAGTTTTGCTACAAATTACATTGGTGATACCTTTGCTAATTCTTAAATGCTTTTGTCATTCATTTAATATTTTTTTGAGTTGGATAAAACTTCTAAAGGGTAGGGTCTGTGTCTAACTTATTTCTGAATTTTGCTCACAGTCCATTTAAAATTACATTAGAAGTATGTTAGAATTGCCAGCTATAAACTTTACAGATAAGCAAAATGAGATGCAGTGAGGTGAAGTAACATTTTTCTGGAATGGAAGACTACTTCTTGGCAGAACAAGGGCTGAAATATAATTCCAATTCACTAGGAAGTTCTTTTTTGAGCACACTTCTTTCACTATTTCAAAAAGGAATTTACTGTAAAAAATATAGCAAAATGCTGCATATTGAATAATGTATACATGAGATATATGATTTATATTATATTTTATAGCATGCATGTAAACTATATATATGTATATATGTGTACCTATGTGTGTGTATATATCCATGTACACACACACATACATACACACACAGAGGGAGAGAGAGAAAGAGAGTCAATCCTATGGCATATAAAAAAACTCCAAAATGCAAAATGGTACATTTTTTAAATAATATTTTTGTTAATAGTCACATATGATTATTTTTATATTTCATGCTGTTTTGAAGATACAAAAGAAAAACAATTACATATGGCTTAACTGAATAGAGCATATTGTAGTAGAGTTCTTTTGTTGTTTAAAAACATTTTTTAACCAAAAAGTAAGATATGTCCTCTCAGTTCTTATCCACTATTAGCATATAGGAGCCGTTATCAATCCATCAGTCCTGAGACAATCTATTTGAGTGGTTTTGTCTGCAATTAGAACTCATAAGGAAATGGAGCTTACTAAACATTTGAGTTATGTGCCATTATTAAAATAATAGATTCTAGACAAATGAGGACAAGAAAAATCTAACAAGTTTTGACACATCATGAAATAAAGATTAAGCCAAATCGATGTCTAAAGAAAGGATGTGTGAACAACAATAATAAATAGTATTGACACTAACAATAATCATGGTAACCACAAATAATATATTTAATGCTCACTATGTGGCAATCAAAAAGCTAAACATGATGATTTCCATCGGTTCTCACCACTACTGCATGAAATAGACAGTATGATCATTTCCATTTTATAAATATAGACCAAGACACTGAAAGACAGAGAAAGTACATTGGCCAAAGTCCTCACTAGTTTTCAATAGAAGGAATCAATCAGTATCATGAGAATTATAATCCTTAATCACTGTGTTCTATGAAATATAAAAAGAATAAAATCCTATACTACTATATGTAATATTCAGTGTGGAGAGAAAATGAACCTCAGGAACACAAACACCCTAGAGTTACATACAGAGTGGTCCAATAGGCCCTACATGGATTGAATAAATTATTCACTTATGTATTCTACCTCCTTTTGCTAATAAATGCCTGAACTTTGAAAAATAGCGAGTGTGCACCAGTTCATATTTACTTAGAAAGTATCACCGTGTGAAGCTGTCTATGACCACCTACCCTGCATAAAGATAATACATTGGTAAATATTTCTTGAACTTTAATAAACATATATATATAATTGTATAGCTCTCAATATCTTTGCAGATTGTGTGTGTGGCATTTAAAAAATATTTTGGTATTTATGCACAATGATATTGCATGACAACATTCTATAGAAGTAAAATTCTAGAAATTACTGATGAAAACATTTTATTTTCCAATTTTGGACTGTACATATAAGGAAGAATCCTACAAAATTAAAGTAGTCAAAGAATATTTAATTAAACAATGAATTATCCTTCCCCCAAATCATCTATGTTTACGGGGTTAGGATTATCTGAGAAAATTAGGGACACATACCTACAGAAAATATGGAATATGTAAATTTGTGACATTAGTAGAAC
Organism: Lepilemur ruficaudatus; assembly: GCA_963574885.1. Lineage (NCBI taxonomy): Eukaryota > Metazoa > Chordata > Mammalia > Primates > Lepilemuridae > Lepilemur > Lepilemur ruficaudatus. The sequence continues at coordinate 15,808 of CAUYRT010087577.1, read as the reverse complement.
CCTAATGTCTACTTTTCTGAATAACACTCTAACGTGACAAAGCAGGTTATTAGGAAAGTTATAAGTCTTCAGCACATTTGAGTCAGAGCCACAGCTTAAGAGGAAAAAAAAAGAAAAAACCTGTTAAGGCAGGGAGATTCAATTTGTAGAATTCCTTCTTGGGGGAACTACAGGTAAAAGTAGAAAATGAAATAAAATATGAGTTACCAAAAGGGAATGCCAAAAGCAGTTCACAACTTGCTGTAGTAAACAACTCCTTTAGCCACTGTACAAATTGTTCCTTTTCTCTTTACTGCTTTTTAAACTAGTAAAAAGGATCAGTAAAGGATCTTTGGGACTGAGAGCCAGCTGCACTAATGAGTCTCCTGATGCTGTCCCAGTGATGGGCACGGCAGAATTCCATCAATAAAACATTAAGATAAAGCACCCACGGCCCTTACGGTAGCAGCCAAATCTCATTCGGGGGACTTGCATTTTGTGTCAATTAAAGAATAGGCTTCAAGAGATGAAAATTCACTTTGCTCAGGCTTGTAGGACACCTCTGGCAAACATTAGCACAACAGTCGCCATCATATTTTTTGCACCTCTCAGGTCTGTGTGCAATGACAATCTCTCTCATTTCTCATTGGTGTACTGTTGTTCTAATTCACTTACCAAGACTTGCATTCAAGTTCCAATGGAGCTTGTTGGACAGTAAAACAGAGTAAGACTCACAAACCTTTTTCAAACCTGTAAGTATTTTCTATACTTATGAGTAAACTTCAGCTCTATTTTTTTTTATTATTATTTTTTGCTTCCATCAGAAGAGTTTCAAGACAATTCTGTGGGTTAAGATAAGGATTTGTTTTAAGTATTTGTGAAACTAATGCTTGTATAAATAAATTTAAATTTTGATTGCCTACTGGGGTATCTTTTTTTCCTACCTTTGGTTCTTGAATTTCAGATTTAAAACAACAGTGAAAAAATAGTACTAACACTAACTCACTCTTTTTTATTTGGTACAGCAGCAAATTATTCAACAATGTCAATATTAGGATGGAATTTACAGTGAATATTGGTGTATTTCTACATTTCTTATCATACAAATTAACTAAAGGGTTTTTGTCTAAAGGATCTCTTCTCTTGATTAAAATGTAGTTAGAATGATAAAATCCTGTAGTTTTACATTTGGGAATTTCATTTGTTTAATTTGCATTAAGCTGCCATTTTTATGTCTTTAAAAAATAAACAAATTTACATTTTCACATATAGCTTGCCTCATCAGAAAAAGATTTGAATATTCAGGTATGTATAATTTGTCTTTGCTGTCACATTATTTTAGGGTGTGATTTACCTGCCCTTTCTAAGATATCTAATATATACCCTGATTAAATTAACATGAAAGAGATAGACTGATCAAACATTTTAATCTCACAAAGAGAACAGGTGCACAGAAGTTAGAAAACACTTCCACTCCCACTTGCCTTGCAATATGCCAAATTCAAATATTGTCCAAGATAAGATTCAACCTCAGCCCTTTTCCCCAGAGGCATGACACTGCTAGGAGCAACCTCTCACTAGCAATAGGTCCTTTACCCCTGACACTTCCCAAGACCCTGCCGCCATAAGCAAGGACTTGCACATGTGCTCTTTTCCCTCTTGCCTGATTGCTCCAGTTACAAAACAGCTTGAAATGTGGGAATTTTAGAACAAGAAACAGCATCTTTGTTATCACCTTTCCTTATTTTGTATGTGAAAGAAGGCATTTTACCTAAGCACCAAAGATGCCGAGGGATTTACCTGAATTGAATACTAATTTGGGGACAGAACTGAGTTTAGGAAACATATTTCTTAATTTTGAGTTTAGAACATCTTCCAATATACTGTTCTATGTTTTTGAAATTTAGAAAAAAAAAGTAATTAGATTAGTTGATTTTATTGTAAGCGAATTAGAAAGTGAATTAGAGACCTGAAAAGAGTGTATATAGGCAATAAGGAAGGAAGGCAATCTGTTTCAGAACAAAAATAGTTCTTCACAAATCAGAAGATAATGCTTCCTTAACCTCTATAATGACAGAATTTGAAGAATCTTTTCACTCTACATCCTCTTCATATACTAGAAAAAAGAAAGAGATTCAGAAGAGTGACTTCCCCAGTACATGCTTTCAAAGAATGTTGTTTACTAATAACCTATTCTGGGCCTTGCATATAACATATCACCCAGTGCTTTAAGAACCAGGGGTATCTGAGTACCTGCTCTGTGCTTTGCTGGGAATACAGTTCTGAACAAAGCAGAAATAATTCTTATGCTCTCGGTATCTTTTGTCTAACAGAAGGAGAAAAAATTAAAGACACATTTATGAGAAAATATCTGATTATGACTTATAACTATGGCAAATATTTTTTAATAATTACAAGTTGAAATGAGATAAGAGAGGGTTGTTAGAGCAGATCTGACCATCAGAGAAAGCTCTTTTTGAAGAATTACAGTTAAACTAAAACCTAAAAGTTAAATAGAAATTGGCTAGGTCAAAAACAAAACAAAACAAATGACAACAACAACAACAAAAGTAAATATGATAGGAAATTAGTCCAGACAAAAAGAGAAATCAGTGTAAGACCTGCAAATGGTAAGGAATGAAGGCAGCATAACTGAAGAATTGGAAAGAGACAAAGATAGCTTGAGAGTTTTGAGAAAATTGGATAATATTAGAGTATATTGGTGATGAATACAAAAGCAATTCTGTTTAAGACCTTATTTCAAAACCGCGTCCTTTAAGTACCTTTCCATAGCTATGGTTTGTTAATTCATAAAATCATTTTCCTTTTTATGCAGCATGACATAGAAAAAATTTGGAACTCAGGGGCACTTTACATTTCCATGTACTCTACACATCAATCTGGTGCTTTTCTTGAAAACTTTCATTTTGATTGTGTAATCAAAACCATTGGCAGATATGGCCAGCTAAGTAGAGTTAAGCAAATTAAACTGCATTACATCAAAACATGATGCTCTCAGCCAGCGTACAATCCCTCATCATCAAACAGTTTGCAGTGAGCATGTATTTTGCAAGTTTGACTATCTCAATCTGTATTTGCCCTCAAACCTTCCTCAGGCTCTGTCTACATTGTCAAATGGGGAGTTGAGCGATCACCCTGGGAAGGGTATTGATGGAGACAGTTCAGGTCAAATGAGTCCCCTTTTCCCAGATTCTGCCCTATAATAGCCTCATGTCTCCTCTTCAATTTGCCTGCATAAACAGAGCCTTAGGGTATCTGTGAGACCAGCAGACACTCCAAACGTGCCTCAAATAAATATTACAGAATTTAAGGTCTTGTCTACAAAGCATATTTGACCCGTAACATTTCAGCATTGAAAGAGAGGGTGGAGAGATCCTATTCTAACTTTGTTTTGCTGTATTTGAGGAAACTGAGGCTCATTCAATCATTAGTGCTATTACATGGTACCACAGAGACACTTCCTGGCATAGCAGAACTGAATACAAATATTCTGACCCTTAGTTCAGAGGGTTTTCCCTGTGCTTCAGTACACTGTGACTGGGATCCATTCATTCCAACAACCATTTAGCAAGTACGTAATATTTATCAGTCCTTGTAGGACTCCTGCAAGACAAATAACAGCTAACCACAGCTTACTCTGTGCTAGGGATTGTGTTCAGTGATTTGCATGCAATTTTTCTAAATGCCAAACTACGACTAGGAAGGAGACATGATTATTAACATGTCTGTATAAGAAACAGTCTATATATGAAAAGACTGAAGATTTAAAGTTTAAGTAACTTCTCTCCAAATCCACAATTATTAGGCGGTAGGTAGAATTTCACCGCTATCCTGAAGTCTTAAGCATTACTCTATTCTGCCTCCCAAGTAATGATTTGAGTATTCTCTGAGGAAAATAATAATTGCTATATTCAATTTAATAAATATTTCTGAATTCCTACTATGCATCTGGGATTGTGTTTCTTGCTGAGGGTACTGTGGGGAACAGAATACACGTATTTCTAGTATTTGTAGAGTTTGTAATCTAGTAGGTGAGAAGTACACTCAAGTTTTTTTAAGTATTAAGAGTACTTTTAATTGTACTTTAAGTACTGTAAGCACTATGGGTTAATGGGAGGCCCCGTAACACAGTATAACAACTTGTGCAGTGGTGCCAGGGAAATTGTTGGCAAGATAAAAGCTTAAAAGTGGAGAACTAACAACACGAAAATAGAAGAGAAGAAAATTGGAGGTAGAAGGAACAGTGGCGGGGGCCATGGTGCTGGGTTGGAAAAGAGCTGGTATAAAAGGCACAGAGATAGCCAGTGTGACCACAGTGCTGGAGCAAACAAAGGGACAAGCGCTGCAAAATGAGGCTGAAGTTTGGAAGGCAAAAGCTTCATAGGAGTATGCAGGTCCTCTCAGGACGCTGAAAGATTTGCGTCCTTCTCCTAAAAAGTGTTAGGCGGCTTTCGAAGTTTTTAGTGGGGAAGTATCATGATAGGATTTGTGCTTTCAGAAGAATTCCTTGATTTCTATGTAACAAAGAGATTCTAGAGGAGCAAGAGCAGAATGTTTCAAGTGCTGACATTTCATTCACTTACCAGCACACTGGCAGCCTGGAATACAATTAGAAAAAGGCAAATATGTTTGGCAAAGGCTCCAGAATTCACTTCCATTTAAACACTGTGGAAAGAACAGGGCATGTTTGTTTTTGAGAAAGAGACTAAGGGGAAAGCAGGCTCATTTTTAGGGACAGAGGAAATAGAAACCATGAGATGAATTTCCAAGGGGACATATTTCAGCTCAGTATGACACAGTCATATTAACACTCAGAGATAGTCAAGGTATGATATAATAGTCAGTCCTCTGTCCCCGAAAACGTTCGAGGAGACATTACTCATTTTTACTTCTCCGATGCTATAGAGCCAATACCATAACTGGAAGGGACTTTTGGACAAGGTGCCCTCTCCTTCAAAATTGGTTCGAATGCTAAGATTCTTCATTTGCTTTAAAAACCTGAATTTTTAAAACAGCAATCTATTGCTAGATACCAAATAATATTATTTGTTTCTGTGTGTAATTCAGATAGAATTGTTAGATCTATTTACAAAGGAAGTGCTAACTTACCTTCACAAATTTGGATGGATTTTTCTACACAAAAGTCATGACTGGCTCAATTCAGTTTGGTACCTGCCTAGAACTAGTGGCCAGCCACACAATTTAGCATAAACTGTTAAGAAAGAGCTTCCATTTAACAAATATCTGCAACTCTTTGTGTTCCTATTCTACTAGTGTTTATGCAAATACTGTGATTAATAACCCATTTTATTATTAATTATACATAAAAAATTATCTATTAATAGAACCTTGAATCCAAAGTAAACTTTTTTCTCCCTGTGCTTTGGTTCAGCTTTCAGGACCTCTCACTTGGCCTATCACAGACTTCCTTGCTTTGTTCCTTCTCCTGAGGCCCCATCTGTCCTTCCTCCATCTTACTGCTGGGGTGGTCTTTCTTATGCATACGTCTCTTTGTACCTACCCCATCTTTAAGACACTCATATGCAGTAAATTTCTTTCTATTGATTATAATATAAAACTTATATAGTTTTATCTTGATATCAATTGCTTTTTCATAATTTTGATCTAATGTACCTGATCTTATCACACGCATCCTTCTGTTTTTACTCATTACAATATATTCAAGCTACTGAATATATTGCCTTTTATTTATTTTTCAAATAAAAATGTAGAAGCAGTTCAAGTAGTAGTGATTATTATATATCAAATATGTAGATTACATATAATGTCTGTCTATATATTATATATCTAAATAGATATATGTTATTAGTTATATAGATAGATATCTATATATATAATTAGTTATATATAGTATTATATCTATGGTATTAGTTATAATAAAAGCAATGGCTTGGCTACCATTTGAAGACCTCACATAAACCAAGCACTTTAATAGGTAATTTATATATCTGACTTTCAATTCATTTTCTTTCATTAAGCTATCCTACATATATTTATTAAAGGGCAATCTTTGGCATTGATCCAGGAAGTAGGGATGGTGCAATCAACAGAACAATGTCTCTGTTTCAAGGAGCTTCTATTGCATAATATTAAATTTTATGGAGATAAGTATTATTAAATATTAATCCCCTTTCTTTTCCACTTTCCTTCCTATCCTAAGGCCTACAGAAATATAATTTGTCTTGGGAAAAAAATGTTAATAAACAAACTTTCTCTGTACATGCCCCCAAATGAAAATTCAATGTTTAAATAAGAAGCACACTTTAATGTGTCTATTAAGGACAGTTAACAGCTGACAGAAGAGAAATGTGTTTTTAACCTTGCTTTGATTCAGTAACCTACATTGTCAAGGAGATATGCCAAGTGGACTATGTCTTTGAAGCCTCGCCTCCACCATCTGTATTCATTTTAATGTCATGCCATCGATGTGTCTCTTCAAGTGGAGATCATCTCATTTTTAATATAGTCAGGTAGCAAAGAGAGCTTTTCACCCTGGGAAATGCAAGAGGTACAGAATGGGGAACTTTCAGGGTTGAGGAACAAAGTCCAAGGAAAACCCCTGGTGAGATTGTCAAAGGCGAAATGTAAGGAGGTGTGAGAAGGTGCCACATGTTATCCAAAAGGAGGAAGAGTGATTGGCAAGGTCAGGCTATTTGCAGAGATAGCATTTGAGCCCAGGTCGATTGAAACTTGAAAGCTTAGATAAGTCAAAGGGCTGTGAGAGAGAGAGGAAAAAAATAGGCGTTAGACTTTTCCTTATGGGAAACTTGGTTGGTAAGAAAAAGAATCACCTATATTTGGAAGAATTATATAAACGGAAAAAATTATAAGAGGAATTTAGTATATAGTCCTTAGAATATATTAAAAACACACCAAATTGTATTAGGTCAACAGAAGATTAATTGTGGGTATGTGCAAGGGTGGGAGGCATCCTTCTGAAATAGCCAAAGAGAGCATAACCAGCTAATGTTAACAACTGCTTTTTAAAAATCTCATCAGGCAGTGCCTTTCATACTGTGATCTTTGGGCAGTTTGAATCAGAATCACCTGGTGAACATGCAAAAAACAAAAAAATGCAGCCTCCCTGGTCATTTTTTTTTCTTTCTTGCCTACCCAAACCATATCTGTTAGGGGAGAGCCCAAGAGTAGGGCTTTTTTAGCAAGTTTCCAGGGGTAAGGAGTATGTCTCCCCTCCCTTTCTTTGGTCAAGAGAAGTGTTTCTTTAGAATCTGGCTTGTGCCTACATTGCACCTCAGCTGCACACCGTGCCTCTTGCTGCTTTTCCAGTGTGGATTCCACACTCTCGCCACACTGACATGCAGAATGACACTAGACTCTCGTTTTTCCCTCCTTCACAATGTCACATTTTCCTTCTTTGCTTGCAATATCATCCAAACCTATCTTCTTTCCTTTTACCTAATTTTCACCTTTCTTTCAAAATTCAACCTAGAGTCATTTACTCTGGGAAGTCTCTAATGAGTACACCAGGCGCTATTGGGCAACCTTGCCATGTGCTTCCCTAGCTCCCAATACAGTGTGGTCTGTAGGAGGCTGTAGTAGCACGTCTCATCCTATGGTGTACTAATCCATTTGCATGTGTTTCTTACATCTTTTTGGAAATTCTTATGTGAGGTAGGCTTGGATCCAGGCAATATGCTAGTCAGTAACTACTTGTAGTGTCTAGTAAAGAAGACAAAAAATAAACAATTACAATCCAATGGAATGATTGCTATGGTAGGAGAAATGCAGGATGCATAGGACAATGCCATAGGATCTCCAATCTGATAGGGTTATCTGCTACACAGTCAATACTTACATGACTGCTGCCCTCCAGAGACTATCACTTGGTTCTTTGTCTTCATATCTCTATATCCAGCCTTAACTGAGCATTCTCCCTCAATCTCAATACATTCTACAGCCAATTCTACAGTATTCTCTTTTTCCAGTTAAAGGAATTTCAGCATATATTTATTTTGTACTTACCACTGCCTATGTGCTTTGAGGAAGAATGGGAAAAACAAAACAAAAACAAAAACAAAAACAAAAAACAATAACCACATTGCATTTGGCCTCAGGCAAATTATATGTATTAAGTTAATCATGATAATATCTGCTGATATACATAGATCATTTAATTTACGTCAGCTCTTAATATGGATTACCTCACCTACACTGTGCATCATTCTTATGGAGTAGGTGTAATTTTAATCTCCATTTTACAGATGAGAAGACTAAAGTTCCAATAAATAGACCCATTCACACATAGTCACACAGTAATATGAATGTAGAAAAGTCAAACTCAGAAGCAGAGAGTAGAATGATGGTTGCCAGGAGCTGCCGGAAAGTAGGTTTGACAATGGGAAGTTGTTGGTCAAACGGTACAACATGACACCAGTCTACCTGGGGAAGGGTGCTTAATATAAAACTAAAGGAGCAATAATAATGTCAAATATCCTTAAAGTTAAGAATCTGGAAGATAGTAGAGCTGGCTCTTCTCCACCTTTTTATAAAAATATACACTGGACCTTAAACATACACTGTGTCCAATAAGCAAGGAAATCTTACCTTCATTCATTAATGCAATACCTTAATTTTAGGTACCTTCGCCTGGGTTCACTGTTTTGTTTTGCTTTTTGTTTTTTTTTAACCTGTGTTCTTAATAACATAGAACCTGGTTATTATGAGGCATAGTACATTACCCCATGCCCATTTTTAGTTGACAAACTTCCAGCTCTGAGACATGAAATAAAATGTGTAAAGACACTTTAATAAATGGCAGAGGTATTTGAATTCAAGTGCCTGATTCCAGAATTCAGGCACTTTCTACTAGGATATAACACATCCTAAATGTGCTCTAGAACTAGTAAGTACCTTCATTCATTAATCCAACAAAATAATGAATGTTTTAAGAAATGGTATGATTAATGCCAATGGATAGTACAGAAAGACAAGTACGAGGAGGATAGAGGGAGATAGATACATAGATGTTGGATAGATATATAGATTAAAACCTAAAATCATTCTAGATTCTAGGTCCTGAAAACAAAATGTGGCATTATTTGAGTGTTCTGATCCTACAATAACGAGATATCTTAAGTTCTATCTCTCTCTAAGTTTCATAATCACATTTTCCTTTGTCTCCCTTTCAATCATAAGATTAACAAATGCCCAATGTGGGAAATTTGGGCAAAATTCTAGAAGGAAAGCAAAATCACTTATTTTCAAACAAATCCATAGATAACCATTGTTATATCTTTAACATTTGATTTTATTTTATGTACTCTTTTTATTTATTCTGTTTTATATAGGTATCCCTACATCTGTTTTTTTTTTTTCCAGTTTAGTGTTTGACTAGTTTATGATAAACTTTCCTTGACAAGATTCTAATAACTTTATACTTTTCTATCCTGAGGATTGGTAGTGATTTAATTCACCATTACCCTTTTGTTGTTCTTAATTTATAAATTAAAATGTATCCTAATTTAAGCTGTCATAAACACCTTTGTTATTCAAAGATTTTTCTGTATTGATATTATTACAATAGAATAGATTCCTGAGAATTGAATATGAAAAAAAGCACATGGAAATAATTAAATACCTTAATATGCATTGCCAACTTGTTTTTCTATAAACACAGCAGTCATAGCCAGGCACCTCTGAGAGAAGGGGTGTTTCAGAGAGGAAGGACAACATGAGAAAGGCAAGGAAAAGAGAATATAGACTGAAAAGTTTGACAGTAGGTTTAGGACTAAAGTACGGTAAGACTGGAAGAAAAATTAGAAAATGTCAATTAGCATTTGTTTCAAATTCAGCTAACGAGATTCTAGAGAATATAAAATATGCGATGTTTTCGAATTTCAGACTTTTTTTTTTTAAAGAAAGTGAGTGAAAGGATAACCAGCATTGTATTATTTTCAAATCCAAAAAAGAGACCCCTGGAAATCCATGTTTGGCATCATAAGATCATATTGGTTTTGGATGATGGGATTTCCTGGTCTTCAATACAAAGGTTGCCTGTGTGTTTTACTGAGCTTCATTTGAAACGGGGTTTTGATATTACTGATGAGATACTGGCTCTATCTCTCACAAGATACGTAAAAATAGCATCCACAATATTTGGGCTGGTTTTGGTAGCCCAGGGTAATCAAACATTCTAATAATTGAAACCTGATGCAATCTCTGCTTTTCCAAATCATGCCAATAAAGACAAAAAAATGAAGGCTTTTTCTTTTATTATATTTTAATTTTCAAAATTGAAAAACAAGACAAATAATTAAAAAACACAGTGTTAATTACACAACAATTTTAAAATTGGGAGGGAAGGGCGAGAGTATATTCCATCCATTGTGATTCCAATATTGTCCTGAGATTTTTCGTTTACTTTGGGACTCAGTTTCTCATGTATAATTATAGTTGATTGTCATATATCAAATTATTTGATTAACAAGTAGAAAAATCATCTCAATTGTTTAGATTACTAGTGCTTGGGTAGACAGAGTTAAATGGAAACATCATGAACCCATTTAACAAATAATTACTGAGATTGAAATTAAGGAATATAAAATTAGTGGTATTCTCTGTGTTTGATGAACTCACATTCTAATAATAGTTATAGGTAAGAATCAGATATTTTGTGTTTTTTTAAGACTGCTAGGGTTAAGAACTGTAACTTATTTTTGCTTCCTTTATGCTAGGCAGCTATAATGGTAGAATCTATAGGATTGTATAAAACCCCAGAGAGGAACATCTAACACAGCCTGTGGAGTTAAAAAATCTATTTCAGAGGGCAGGTAAATGACTTTGCTAAATTACCCAGGTAATGATCACAAACCACAATCCAGCAGGACACAGTACCAGTTGCAAAGTCATGGAAGTGTCAAGGAGTTGTTAAGAGTTGTGTAATTCAGCATATTTGAAATTTGAATTTGAGGTGAGATCGATGAACTAAACATGAGGCCACATCACAAATGAATGCCACACATTTGGACTCTGTTCTTAAGTCAATGCGGCATTGTTGGAAGATTTTACACAAGTAACACAATCCCATAAACAGTTTAGGAAGACCTCCTTGGTGGAGATATGGAAATTAAATTTGGAGAGTTTGGGAGGTGAGAATGTCATCAGGGTAATTCATTACTAGCTAGTTCAATAGTTAATTATGATATAATGGGACCCTTTTCCATGAGAGATAATGAAGACCCCAGAGAAGAGAAGCAATATAAAAGATATTTATGGTCAAGGATGTTTCACAAGAATTTGTTTCAAAAACTCAATTTGTTTTTAAAGTTCCACAGATTTACAACTGAGCATCTTTCAAAACGGGCTGCTGAAATGAGAAAGAATGATAGCTAAATTGCCTTCAATTTGGAAGTTTTGTTTTTTTTTTCCAGCTCTAATTTGTCTATGTTTGGTGTGGAATTAGGTATTGAAATCCACTCAAGTTTCTAATTTCCAGCTTCCTTGCACCTATACGGCCTCACAGCTGCGAGTTTGCTAATATAACGGATTCCTAGTTAAATCTAACAAGGGGCTCACTAAACAAACATTTTCACATGGTGTATTTTTATATCACCAAAACCTAGATCAAAACGTGGGTATTGGTAAACTTAGGGGGTCTATATTTTCACAGAATGATTCTTATAACTATGCTAATTGAGTACCTAGCCTGGCCCAAATTGCAACAATTAGAACTGATTTCCTTCACGTGATGTTAAGGGATTGCTATTTTAAACACTTGGCATTACTGGGATGTAGCATTGGTGCAGTTCTTAGATATCATCTAGTTTAAAAATTAAATAGAGGTATTTAAACAAATGAGAAAGTGATTTAAAAAAAAAAAGACACATCTAATTTATAATCCCGGAATTAGTTTCTTTGTTTTGTCAAAATTAGAACATTCCCCTCTCCAACCTGGATTTGTTGTTAACGTCAATCATATAAGCCAAATATACATATTAAAATATAGTATAATGCATGATCCAGGGCCCTACCACAAATCTGTCGTGTTGGGATATAGTATTAGGCTTGGAGCCTAGGACTGTATTATAGTAAAAAGTAAACCAGGTAATTCATGTACACCAAGGTTTGACAATGACTGCTCTAAGACTGCCTGATTCCCTATCACTCTAAATTTACTTGAATCCATGATTTCACTTAAAACATTCTGATGTTTTTACACAGAACAAGTGTTTTAAAATGTAATGGCTGCTTTGATATGTTTCTGTTCTCAGAACCCAGAAAACATTTAAACATACAAGACAGAAGAAGATTCATATAGGTGTGGATATGCAGGCTAAGGGGTATAGAGGACAGTCGGTGATACATTCCTGTCTGTGTTTCCTAGTGTCGAGCAAAAAGCCTGAGGCAGGGCAGGATAGCCAGTAGCATGTGGAATGAATTTAACTGAATTGAAAGTCAGTGACTTTCTTCACAGTAGGAAAGCTGTGGAAGTAAGTTTTGGCTTCTGAAGTGAAGCCTTGACTTCTTCCAGTAATGAACTCTGAGCCATCCCTTAATGACAATGGGAAGTAATTCCTTTACAGACATTCTGTAAGGGGTTATATACTGAAAAATGAAGGGATGTTTTTGCTGTTGCTCCAATTAAACAGGTGGGCGCCATTCTTTTGTTTCTTCCGCTTGCAGGATTGCTGCTTACCTCTAGATGGTGCTGCTGGTTCATAACTAGGCAGCCACACAATCCAAATCCAAGCAAGAGTAGAGTCTCGACCTCTGAGAAACCATCTCTGCATTTATCTCTTTTCCTCTTGCCAATTTGCAAGAAGCTGTATTTTAAAATGCATCCACTTGGCCAATTCGGATCACCTTTCCTTTCTACTCTTCCCTCATTATCTTTGTTTTCAAATTAAGGAACCTGTTTTAAAATAGTCTTAAAAGCATTTCTAATTATGTTTATGCTCTTTTTATTTGTGGTGTGCACAGTGAAGGGTAGAAATAACTGACCCACATAAGGAAAAAAAAATGTTTCTACCTGGAAACATTCTGTGTTGGACTCCATACATATGGAACTCCATACTCAGATACTCTATACATAGCCTTGCCCAAGATATTTGATCTTTATGAGTCCAATTTTAGCTATCTTTAGAAGAAACAGCTTAACACAAGAAATACATCATTATTGAAATAGAAACAGGACTGAAAAAAATGTGTCATATGCACTGCTGCTCTGCTCTCTCGTTCTTAGGACAGACACCAATATTTTTTTATGGCACTCTTTCCCAGTTAACAAAATTTGAGATCACAATTAATTATAAACACAGAAATGAAGGTGGATTAGTGTTTGCATATACTTTAAACCGTTTAATAACCCTTACCTAGTATAATCCCATTATTTTATATTAGTTATTTGAGACCTGAAGAAGATAGGTGACCTGCCCATATTCCCATGAAATAAGTTGTAGAACTAACACTGGAACCCAGATATACAGACTCACATTTAAGTACTTATACATCATGCTGATTACATCTGTTTTATCTCTAAAATTCCAAGCCAGAGTCCCAGTACTATTAACATACATCCTAGGAAGTAGATATCAATTCATTCATTAGTCAATAAGAATGTATTCAGTAGTTACTATGAGCTCAAAACTGTGCTAAATAAATTGTGCTAAAGAGAGAAAAAGAAATGGCTCTTGCCTCCAGAAACTATCACTATTGCAGGGGATTTGTTATGTGCAATAACTACATCTCACATATTGCTCCGTGAGACATGAGTCATGAAAGAAATGTGTACTAGGTGCAGGGGGTCAGGAGGGACATATGATGTGATAGGGATATGTAACAGGAGCATAATTAATACTGCCTTGGGGGACAAAGGCATGAATCAGGATCAGTTGACTGAAAATGACAAACATAGATCACTTTTGTTTTCCAAGAATGAGTATGAAGTTACCAGAAAAACTGGAAGTAGATGAGTACATTTATTTAGATTTTAAAAATAGGAAAACAATGATAGAGGCACACAGGTACTTGGTATTCCCATGTGATAAGTGTCTCATTTAATTTTCACACCATTACTGCTATGCCTGTATGTGACAGCAGCTTTCTCTTTTACAGTTATGAAAATTGAGATTCAGAGATGTAAAGTTTACTAGACAGCACACAACCAATTGCAGAGGTTGTTACAAAGCTCATGCCTTTAGCCTCTTCTTTAGACAGTCTTTCCAATTGCCTTTTGATTAGAATTAAAGGATAAAGTAATGAAACACCTGTACCAGTCCATAACTAATGTTATATTTTAGTTTCACAAACAAGACATGGAGTATTTCCCTGAATCTCAGAGGAGGAATTATTCATGGTATGTTGTGGGAGGACAAATTGGCCTGTATTACTCAGATTGTTTACCTGGAACAACTAAAAGCAAACTTGTTCCTGAACAATACTATTTCATGAGTTTTTAACTTCAAAATAGCACCTGATCAAACAATTTGGTTCAAAACCCTACTTTTTAGATGAGTTATTATGTATTTCACTTTCCATCTTTATTTTGTGGATTAAAAAATGAATGATATAGTACATTTACATATGAATTAACACTTTAAATAAGCACTAGCATTTACATGCTAAAGCATATAAATAAGCAAGACACAGCCCAGCCTCAGCATCCTCAGACCAACACGATGTCACAGCAATCAGTGCCTTGAGATCCAGCCGCTCGATCTGTGTCATGCCCTGTGGGTTTCAGTAACATCACTGATTATTCATTCACAGACCTGCTCATCCCATCACCACTATACACTGGGCACAATTGCTCATTGTTCTTCACTGATTAGAATGCTGTGATTTGTAAATGCATTTTGTAAAAGAAAAATAGACCAAGGCCATTACTTGCAGGTGGAGTTTTCTAGTTCCCAGACTCTGGGATAATAAATCTTCTGTGGAATATCTCCTGCCCACTTGCTATTGGGATTTTTTAAGCAACATACTACACTGACAACCACACCAAACTCCATGTGTGTCTAATTCTAAAAGGCAGCTTAAATATTACTTTCTTTGGTGACAGTATAAGTATCTAATTTACTCTAATACTGTCCTTTATGTGAAAACTATAATGTTTGATTCAAAGACTCTAAATTGACAAACTAAAAGGGCTGAATAGAAAGTGTGGGTATTAATATATCAAGATTGTCACCGCTAAAATACTCAATCTTACTCCCATCCATTAATTGCGGATGGACTAAAACTTAGACAGTATGAGTGCTATTAAATTCTATTGTATATCTATACACTAGTTTTCAGAGTTAAAACTACCTTTAAATATTGCCTTACAGAAACCCCTCCTCTTGACAGGCAAAGAACCCAGATGAAGAAGGGAGAAATCACACAGTGTGAAAGACGGAAAAAAACACATGCTTTTTAATTTTCATTCTGAGTTTGACCCAAATAATGCTCACATATTTCTTAGAGGTGGGAACCTTTTTTTATGGTCCCCTGGTGTCTCATGGGTGTCTCACAGCACACTACCCTGAACAAAACAGGTGCCCATACCTAATAATCATAACAACAATTATAGCATTTGTATAGTGCTGAAGAATTTGGGAGGTGGGGAATGGCCTTTATCAAAAAGTCCCAAAACAATAAATGTTGGTGTGGATACAGAGAGATAGGAACACTCATACACTGCTGGTGGGACTGCAAACTAGTACAACCTCTGTGGAAAGTAATATGGAGATACCTCAAAGAGCTACAAGTAGAACTACCATTTGATCCAGCAATCCCATTACTGGGCATCTACCCAAAGGAAAAAAAAGACATTCTATAAAAACGACAT
>CAUYRT010087571.1:0-12922 GCA_963574885.1 Lepilemur ruficaudatus | reverse complement strand
AAGTAATCCTCCTGCCTCAGCCTCCTGAGTAGCTGGGACTACAGGCATGCGCCAACACACCTGGCTGATTTTTTCTACATATTTTTAGTTGCCCAATTAATTTCTTTCTATTATTAGTAGAGAAGGGGGTCTCGCTCTTGCTCAGGCTGGTTTCGAACTCCTGACCTTGAGCGATTCACCCGCCTTGGCCTCCCAGAGTGCTAGGATTACAGGTGTGAGCCACTGCGTCCGGCCGAGACTATTCAATTTAGAAGCTTAACTGGAGAATAACTGAAAGAAAAAAGAAAAGGAGTCTTTTAGAGATAGTAGAGAGACCTTTGGGTTTCGAAAGCAAGAGGAAAGGAAACAGTGTAAGGATTTTATAAAATGAGAAGAATATAAAAGGCATGTAATTAGAGGGGGAAATCATTAAAAAAACATTTGAATTGAAGGTCCTTTGGGAGTGGGGAAGTGGTTAACTCTAGGACAGTTGAAAGACTGTTTTGGAGTAGAGGAACTATCAAGCAGTATACTCGATCGAACACTTCAGACAGTCCAAGGATGGTTACCTCAATGCGTAACCATTCTTCTTACTCCAAGCCTGATAGGAAGGTAAGAAGAGAAATAGAAGGATAGAAATCTCTTGAGCTAGAGGTAAGGGAACTCCCTCACGGAAACTATGGAACGTCAAGAGGAATCCTTGTATGTTGGACAGTCTGGTACCTCCAGGGGGGCACTCAAATGATACAGGACCATGAAAATCTTACTTTGGATTTCTGTGACTTTATAATTTCACAGGTATCTAAATATAGTATGTTATGTAGTTCATTGCTGTCGCTTTTATGCTTTTTATTATTTACAAGTGCTCTACTGATTTGTGAGTTCTTGAAACTGTGTTGTTGCATGTTATGTTTACCCTGATAGATGCATTTGCTTATAATTCTTTTTGCTTTGTCCTCAGTTCAGATATTTTGGATGGCAGTAGTAGCAGCAGTGGCTTATCCTCAGACTCACTGGCTAAAGGCAGCGCTACCGCAGAGTCTCCAGTAGCATGCTCCAATTCATGCTCTCCGCTCATCTTGATGGATGATCTCTCACCCAATTGACTTAACCATTTCTGATTCAGCGTTTTAACTGCTGTTTCCTATGTAAAACGTTGAGGGAGGCACGCAAAGAACTTTGATCCATAATGAGGATTAAAGTTTTCAGATTTCAGCTATCCTGATGCTGTTATTTTTTTGGCATCTCTCTTCTCTAAGTTCAATTCTATGATTGTAGTGACCTTACTAACTTCTATATTTGCTGATCTCATTTTGGATTTAGTGACTACATCTCAAATACTTATTTTTGATTGCTTAGAGGATATTTGTTTTTCTTAGTGCCTCAATGAGCACCTATTTTCAAGTCTATATGTTTAAAGAAGGCACTGATGTGTATTCTCTATGATGGTTCTTTTTTCCAGCAGTGATATGACAACAGTTGATCAGAAATTCTCTTGCTTGAGAGATTTTTTTGTGTGTGTTCTCAGTTGACTACATAGTTTCACATCTCTTTATTTCATGATAATATACAAATTGCTTTGGATTATATTAAATTTTTATTTTTCTGCATCAGCTTAAAGTACATTGTTTTGTTTCCCTTTCCTGTTTGAGCTGCTTATGCCATTTCTCACAGAGGGGAAAAAACACGCAGTTGCTTTCATTACTACCCTTATTGCTTCTTTGCTGTTGGAGTGTGTGAGGTGAGGGTTGATTTTTGTGCTGAGAATGTAAATGGTCTTACAGGATGCCCAGATTAATCACCACAGGTTCTTATGACTTTGTTACCACAGTTGATATTTTTCTCCCCAAACCTGTTGCCCTAAGGAATATATAAAATATTATTGATATTTCTAGGTGGTGTTATCAAGGAGAAGAAATTCCTGCCTTGACCAGATGTGTGGAGCATCTACAAATGAATGAATAATGTTATTAACATACAAACCACTGTGTACAAAAGCATCATGGAGCTGTCAGTGTCTCGGGTGGTATTATGAGGCCTTGGGTGCCTTGGGGTACATTGTCGTGCTGTAAGGGATGTATATCATAAGGTAGGGTGAAAGAGGGGGCTTTATGTATGTGATTGCCACATACTGTTTTGGTTGCTGCTTTTTTCCGCTTGCTTTTTGTCGTTGCATTTGTTCTGTTGTGTGGTCATTGGTGTTTTGGTTATTGCGTTGCCACCAGAATTGGAATCCAGTTCTTGTTCATACTGCCTAATAGTAAGTGCCGTTTAATATCTACTAGGAAGCTTTTAGGAGCTGAAAAAGTCAATCTTACTGTGCATTCTACTTTTAAGAAGCTGTTTGAGCTGTGAACAGTGTACATGCTAGTAAGTGTGAGGTACCATAAGTTACTTAATTTTTCAAAGAGAAAATTCCTGAGCTTTTTAAGAAATCTGACTGTAGTCTCCTGTGTTATTTATTATTTGTAGCTGTGTAAAATGTCTGTCGTGATAGATTTCTTTTAATGTTCAGACATTGTGGTTGGATTGTCTGTGTTTAATATGCAAATTTGCCTGCTTAGGATCATAATATTCCATTCTTAAATGAATGTAAGAAACAAAAACTACTGCATTTGTGTCTTTTGAAGGTAAAGATCCTTGGATTTTAAAGGAAGATGATGTGCTTTGAAGGTACTCACAGACTAGTGATAGTGTATGGCTTGAAGGGAAACCCATTCTCTTTCAATTACAAGAGAGCATCACTTAGCTTGCAGTAGTGCTGTTACAGCATCAGATGTGTTCTTTATTTTAAATTGTAATTATAACAGCCATTAATGACTTTATTTCTTGTATTGCTCTTTCCTGTGCAAAGCCCATAATCCTTCAAACCTAACATATCTATTATGAAGCTTGTCCCCTAGTATGCCATTATAAAGAAAAAATTCTTTGATGGTATTTGGTATCTCTCTTCTGTTTGGAAAAGATCTGTGTCCAAGTGTTTCTTCCTCTACAATGATAATAGATGGTTTTGTCTTACAGGAGATTTATCCACCTTCACTCTACTGTCTTCTTTGCCTTAAAGGGACACTTTTGGCCATCATTTTTGGGCTCTGATTTAGGACTGTTAAGAAATTACTTTGAAATATGATGGTATTTAAATTTGTTTTTGAAATTCGGTGGAGGGGTAGAACTGGGGCAGAAAATTGAAATTGTTCTGATGGTATGAGAACTAGGAGGCAAGATGATTCACTTTATTATTCAAATCAAGGTTTGTTTTTAGTTTTTATTGTTTATATGGACTAGAAAGTTAAGTTTGTACAGGGATTGTTTTAAAATAAGTAAAAGAGATATGCTAACCCACAGATGAGCTTTGTCAAAAGTACCCCTTTTATTTTTATATAAAGTCTAATATTTGAAAAGTGATAATTGTTATAAAAGTAAAATTCTTTCTTCCTATTCTAATATTATATATTTCAGGCTTCTATTTGAAAACAAGTACAAGAGATGATACAATAAGAAAAATCCTGTAGATACTGTTTTTGCTTGATCAACTTATATGTAATCATTGTGTTTCATGATAACTGCTTTTGGAATAATAAGTTTTATGAAATGCTGGCCTTGTGTATATCTTAGAGTGCAAATTTAATAAAGTGTGTATACATGCATAAAATTTAGAAATGTTTTAAAATCTTCTGTTCGTATTGGTAATTATTTTCTGCCTCCATATCCCAATAGTTCATTCTCTGTGTCTAACTGCAGGTCAAGTTTTGAAGAAAGGCTATCAGGAATATATAAAAACTAATACCTATATTGAAGTTTGGGCTGTTTCCAAAAACAAAGAGAAACCTCTCTATATGATCTGTCAAATTTTCAAGAGTATTTTGTAGAATTTGACAATTTAGAAGATTCCTTTCCATAAATCCAGCACTTGAAGTTCAAAAAAAAAATAGAAAGTTCTTGCCGGGGTCACACATCTTTCTTACTTATTCTCAATTTATTTTATCTTGTTATATTTTTACATATTTATAAGCCTCTATAAATCATTTTTAGAACAAGATGGGTGGTGGGTAAATAGGCAAAAATCCTTTAATACATAATTCATGTTATCAATTTTATTTTCAGGTTACTTTTACTTTAAGACTTCACGTTTGGAAATAATTTCAAACCTAGAAAAACATTGTAAGAATAGGCCAAAGAACTCTCACATATCCTTCACCCAGGTTTCCCAATTATTTACATTTAACCATGTTTGCTTTGCCGTTCTCTCTCTCTCCTTCCCTCCCCACACATACATACACATTTTTTTCTGAACCATCTAAGAATGAGTTGCAAATATGATACCACATTGCCCTTACGTGCTTCAGTATAAATTTCCTAATGACAAGGACATTCTACATAACCACATTACAACTATCAAAATCAGGAAATTAACTTTGATACAAAACTGTCATCTAGGGCAGGCGCGGTGGCTCACGCCTGTAATCCTAGCACTCTGGGAGGCCGAGACAGGCAGATCACTCAAGGTCAGGAGTTCGAAACCAGCTTGAGCAAGAGCGAGACCCCGTCTCTACTATAAATAGAAAGAAATTAATTGGCCAACTAAAAATATATAGAAAAAATTAGCCGGCACAATGGCGTATGCCTTGTAGTCCCAGCTCCTCAGGAGGCTGAGGCAATAGGGTTACTTGAGCCCAGGAGTTTGAGGTTGCTGTGAGTTAGGCTGACGCCACAGCACTCTAGCACGGGCAGCAGAGTGAGACTCCATCTCAAAAAAAAAAAAAAAAACTGCCATCTAATCTACAGACCTATTCAAATTCTGCCTGGGGTTCCAATAATGCTCTTTTTAGCAAAAGGGAAAGACTGCAGGAGTTGCCACTGCCTGGAGCATGCTATTCTCGGGGTGGAGAATAACGGAGAAGGAAGAAGCCAGCCACATCCACAATCACACCGAAAGCTTCTGCTCAGAAAGGGCAAAGGGAGTATCTATCCACAGCCATTGGCACAAGCATGTTGCCTGGCCTATGCCAAAGTCAGTGGTGTGGGTCAGTGTGGCAAAGGTGGACAGGAATAAAGAACTATAAAATTAAAAAAAAAACGACATTTTTTTCCTGCTAGTCCAGGATTCAATCCAGACATTATGTGTCTTAAGGCTCCCTCACTTTGGAAATCCCTCAGTCTTCCCTTGTCTTTTGTGATCTTCATAATTTTGAAAAGTACTAGCCAGTTACTTTGAAAAATGTCTCTCAATTTGGGTTTGACTGTTGTTTCCTTGTGATTAAATTCAAGTTATGCATTTTGGACAGAAATACCACAGAAGTGATGCTGCATTCTCAGTGTATCATTTCAGGAGGCACATGGGGTCACTTTGTCCTGTTATTAGTGATGATAACCTTGATCTCTTGGTTAAGGTGGTATCTACCATGTTTCTCCACTGTAATGTACAGTTAGTTTTTTTGCCATTGAAATTATTTTTTATGGCGATACTTCAAGACTATATAAATATTCCATCTTCTCATCAGACTTTTCATCTCCTACTTTTAGTATTTATTGATCTTTCTAGCCTGATGGTATAATGATGGTTACCTATTATTGGTGACTAATTCCATCATTCATTTTACATTTATTAGCATTCTACTGTAAAGAACTTTTCTTTTCTCCATTTATTTGCATCAGTGTGGACTCATGGACTCTTGTTAGTTTTAATCCATTACCATAATTATTTTGATAATCAAGTTATCTCAGATTTGGACAGTAAGGTTCCCTCCAAGCTCGCTCCTGTGTCCATTTACCAAATCCCTATCATTTTTTGAGCAGTTTTTTACTTTCTGGCACAAGGTATCCCAGATTATAGTTTCCTTGCCCCAGCCCCTGGGATCAGCCATTTCTCCAAGGAGCCCTGATTCTTTTAAATAGAGAACAACATTTAAAAACCAAGGTATGGACACTAGGTATGATCATTGCTACTGGGGTATTATTGTTTAAAGGCCTTCTCCGAACACAGACAAAACACATGTATGTGTATATATATGCCATGTAAATGTGTATGTGTGTGTATATATACACACATCTATCTATATCCGTTTATTAAAATCATGAATTCAAACTATACCTCTGATTCCAATTCAACACCATAGAGTTCATTGCACTGTCCACACTATCCATATTTGTAACTATTTTCTCCCATCTGAGTACCAACCAAGCCTGACCCTGCTTTGTAACTCCATTTTCTGAGAAACCTGGCTCCCTTTATCTAAATATAATTACAGCTTTCTCCCATGTATAACCAATCTCCTGCCTTGCCAGCCACCACCAAAGCTGCCCCCCACAACCCCAACCCCAGCCATCTCCTTGGCTCCCACCCTGGTGCCCCACCAGCCCTGGCTGTCTCTGTGGAAGGAAGGGAAGAGGATCTAAGTACTCGTGTTTGAAATACCCCTGGGTCACACCCACCCCAACCACCACCTCAAAGCTCCTTTTCTTCCGTCTTTAAGTGTTCATAGCTCAGGAATCTTTTTTCTTTCTTTCTTTCTTTCTTTCTTTCTTTCTTTCTTTCTTTCTTTCTTTCTTTTTTTCTTTCTTTCTCTTTCTTTCTCTTTCTTTCTCTCTTTCTTGTTTTTTTTTGTTTTGTTTTTTTTTTGAAATAAGAGCCTTGCTCTGTTGCCCATGCTGGCATGCAGTGGCGTCATCGTAGCTTACAGCAACCTCCAACTCCTGGGCTCAAGTGATCCTCCTGCCTCAGCCTCCCCAGTAGCTGGGACTACAGGCATGTGCCACCGCACCTGGCTATTTTTTTCTAATTTTGTAGAGACGGGGTTTCGCTCTTGCACAGGCTGGTCTCAAACTCCTGATCTCAAGCGATCCTCCTGCCTCAGCCTCCCAGAGTGCTAGGATTACAGGCATGAGCCACCACGCCCAGCCTCAGGAATTTCTTATGTTTATTAATTTAACAAATATTGAGCCTTGTGCTGGGAACTATAAATGCAGATTAAGTTCATGCCTTCAAGGAAACCAACAGAGTGTAATAAACAGAAGTTTACTGAACATTAGAAGCAGTGATTAGAATGTGTTGGGGAGCACAAAGGGAGAACACCTAACATAGCCTGGGTTGTGGTTCTGGAATGCTTCCCACAAGAGGTAACACTGAAGCTAAATCTTGAAGAACAAACTTTGGGTGGAAGTAGGGGTCAGGTTAGAGGGGAAATAAGATAAAGGCAAGAAGAGATCAAGACATCATTACAGAAATACTAACTAGTACTTTGCTAATATAGGAAATGACTCTGGAGAGGAAAATAGAGGACTTCTCTGGTCTTTTGGGATTTAAGAGTCTTAAGCTTATGTAGGTGGAAGCTGTGGGTACAGATGAAAACAGAGAGATCGTCTTGAGAAGGTGGTTAGGGACAAAATCTTAAAAAGTATCAACATTTAAGATGCAGGCTGAAGAAGATGTGGGGTGGCCTAGAAAAAGCAGCTAATAATACCAGCAAAGCTAAGGAGGGAGCAGTCCACAAGGGTTAATTAAAATGACAGAAAATTTCCCATTGGGTCTGAAAATGCAGAGGTCCCTAAAGACTTTTGTTAGTGTACTTTTAGTGAAGTGGAGGGGGCAAAAGTTGAATTGCAGTGGCTTGAACAAACAGGAGCTTAGGAAATGGAGGCAAGGAATATAGACCATAGTCCACGTCCAACATTTTCCGACTTCCTCCTTCCCTTTCTTTCCCAATGCTTGCTCAATCACAAAAACAAACTCTTATTGGTTTTTCCCTTCTGTGTCATCAGCAGCTACCACTGTATCTGAAATGGAACAGTCCTTTCAGTTCTGTGGAACAACTCACCCCACACGCTAACCTATAGAGGGAGCTGAAAGAAAGTCATTCTAACCTATAGGGAGAGCCGAAAAAATCACAGGGGAGCATTAACCTATAGGAGAAGCTGAAAAGCAATCTCCAGGGCAAATCTCCACACACTCTCACCTCTAGGAGGAGCATCTAGCTTTTTCTCTTCCAGTCGTTCCTGAGGAGAACTTACATGAGGACTCTTCGTCAAGGAATACCATCCTTGGTAATCTTTACTAATATGTACCTTCTATCTGTGGCATGTAATACTTATTTTTTTATGATAGTGATATGAAGTTTTCTGTTGAAATAAATTTAGCAAATAGTATTTTTAAATGCATATATTTTAAAAATAAATATAACAAAGAAAAAGTGAGCTAATTTAAAGAAACATCTTAAGTAAACAATATTCTGAGTGAAAGATAGCTAGATAGGGCCAAAATCTTTTAAAAAAAACGTAAGAACTTCAATACAGGAAAGTATTGGGTCACAGTAGCGTGTGGGTCTGTCAGCAGGATGAAGTTAAAAGCTGTTGAATCTGTGTGGAATGCTCTTTTGGGGTTCCTCTTTGGATTCTCTCTTTTGGGGATTCTGTACTTTCTTCTCCTGTGAAGCATGGTAAGAGAGGTCTGGTACCTTTCTTTTGGCTTCTGACAAGACACTCCCTCTCATCTTGAAGGTCAAGGGGAACTTGGCTGGAGCTGAGGGAAAAGGGACCTAAAAAGCACTTCAGACCTGGTTTGCTTACCTATCTCTTCTCACTAAAGGAGTGGTTAGAACTCCAGAGCTAAGGTCAGAATGCAGCCCTCAGAAAAAGAAGCTTCTAGTCTGCGTCACTGAGGCCTGCCTACTTTGGGCAAAAGGAATTTTCAGTCTAATTCCTCTGGTGACTACAGTGAAGTCTGGGGTGAAAGCCCTAGCTCGTGAAGTGTTTCTTTGTCTGAATCTGTCCTCCAGACATTCATCTCCCTCTGGGATCTAGGGGTGGTGGGGAGGAAGGGTGGTTGTGGCTGTTGTAGGCGGTGCGTAAAGAATTCTAGAATCTGTAAATCTGACCGTGTATATTTCCTCCTCAGAGACAAAATGAACATCCCATAGCAGTGGTTTAAAATTATTTTCTTTTTCATTAAGTGTTTTTCTTTTTTGTTCATTTTTAAATTATGAAAGAAATAAGTTCATTATAAAAAGTTCAAACCTCATAGAAGTATGCAAAGTAAAAACAAAAACTACCCCCCAGCCTTTTTCATCCATAATGTAGTAGTTTGATTTGTGTACCTAATTATGTTTTTCTGTACATATGCAAACACATTTGTAATAAGTGCACATGCATATTTTAAAACTTTTTATTGGAGTGTAACATACATAGAAAAAGTATACAGCTTGATGAATTATCACAAAGCGGATGTTCTATGGAATGGTCTACGTGACCTGGGTAATGATTACATGGATTTATTTAGTTTGTGGTCATTCCTAGAGAGTAAATAGCTGAAAGTGGACATTAGGGGGGGTGCTTCAAGAGTTCTGGAGTGTTCTTTGTGGACCTGGGTGATGGTTACATGGATTGATTCAGTTTGTGATCATTCATAGAGCAAATGACTGGAAGTGGGCATTAGACAGTGCTTCAAGGGTTCTGGAATGGTCTATGTTGAGCTAGGTGATGGTTTATGGATTCATTTATTATTATTTTTTCTTTCATCTATTTTCTGTGAGATATGGGTTCATTTTTAGCAACTGTATAGTGTTCCCTTGTATGTACATTCCATAATTTAATCCTAAATTGATGATCATTTAGGTTCTTTATAATTTATTAGTATACTCAAGTAAACGTTCTCATACGTTTATATTTGCTTCTCTAAGTATTTCTTCAGGAGAGTTTCTTAGAAGTGATAAATTGCTGGATCAAAAGGTATGGACATTTTATTATTTTCCTTTTGGAAAAGTTAGACAAGTTCAGTGTAGAAAGGACATACAGGGAAAGGTCAATCTTCCTCCTATCTTTGACCCCCACTCCTGTCAGGTCCTTTCTCAGAAGCAAACAGTATTATTAGCTTCGAGCAGGTTCTCACAGAGATAGTCTATGCCTTGCATATGTATTTACATACTTTTATAGGCCTCCCTTAAAGCCACACCTCCACCCCACTAACACTGTACCAATTTATAATCTCACCAATAGGGTATGAGAGTTCCCATTCCCTCCTAGAGATGATTCAAGGGTTCTGGAAAGATGTGAGTAAAAAGAAACATTTTTTTTTATTTCATTGTAAACATATTCATGTGTTTCAAAATTCAAAAGGTAAAAAGTTGTCCCTCCCACCTTCATCCCCCAGCACCATAGCTCCTCTCCTCAAAGCAATTGGGTTTTCAATTTCTTATGCATCCTCACAGAGAAAGTTTGTATATGCAAACAAATACATTTATATATTCTTTTTTTCCAAAATTTTACACAAGTGGCAACATATTTTTATGAGCTATTACTGGGTAACCTCCCCCTTCTTTTCCCCTCAAAAACCTGAGTGACTTAAAACAATTGTTCTTTTTTTCTCATGAGTCTTTGGGTAAGCTGGACACATCTACTATTCAGGGCCAGGATAAGCTGATCTAGGTTGGTTTAGAATGACTTCAGCTGAGATTGTTTAGCTCTACTCCGTAGGATTTCCCACCCTCCAGCAGCCTAGTCTGGACTCCTTCTCATTGTGGTGTGAGGATTCCACAAGAACAGACGCATACAAGCCTCCTGGAGGCCTAGACTTGGCCCTGAAACAACATAATTTCTGTCCTATTCTGTTGACCGAAGCAAGCCACAAGGCTAGCTAGCCCAGATTCAAGGGACGTGAGGAGCTGCAAAGTCATATTGCAAGGGGTATGGGTTTAGGGAGGGCAAGAACTGGGCCACTTATTCTGTCAAACTCAAAACTATAGGTATTGTTCTGTACCTTACATTTTTTTACCTGATACTATAACTTGGAAATGATTCATATTAGTCCACAAAGAATGTTTTTGTTTTTTTATTCCGTTTCATTTTGCTAATACCCTGTTGAAGGAAATAGATATTGCTCCCAATCCTTTGCTATATCTAACAGTGCTGCAATGAATAATATTGAACATATGTCAGATAAATTCCTAGAAGTGGAATTACTAGGTCAAAGAATATGTGTATTTATAATTTTGATAGATATTTCCAAATTTAATTCAATTTTTCAAGAACTTTTTATTGTAAAAAATGTCAAACATAAACCAGGCGTGGTGGCTCATGCCTGTAATCCCAGCACTTTAGGAAGCCAAGGTGGGAGGATCACTTGAGGCCAGGAGTTAGATACCAGCCTGGGCAACATAGCAAGACCCTGTCTCTACAAAAAATTCAAAAATTATCTGGGCATGGTGGTGCACACCTATAGCCCTAGATACTCAGGAGGCTGAGGTAGGAGGATTGCTTGAGCCCAGGAGTTTGAGGCTGCAGTAAGCTATGATCACATCACCACACTCCAGCCTGGGCAACAAAGCACGACCCTATCTCTAAAAGAAAAAAAGTCAAACCTACAAAAAAGTTGAAAGAATAGTAGAATGAATACCCATATATCTTTCACCAAGATTAAACACTTGTTAACATTTTCTCACATTTGTTCTCTCTCTCTCTCTCTCTCTCTCTCTATTTTTATATTTATATATTTAAGCATAATATATATCACATACATATATACATATTTTATAAACCATTTGAAATTAAGGTAGAGACATCAAAATACTTTTTCAGCCTATATTGCCTAAAAAGAAGGATGTTTGGCTACATAATCACAATTTTGTTAGCATGCCTAAGAAATTTAAGATTGACGAAATATTATTTAATTCACATTCCGTATTCAAATTGCCCCAATAATTTCCTTTAGAGTTTCTTTATTCAATGTAGGATCCATAATTCAGGATCAAATGTCATGCAGATTTGTTTACTTGTCATGTCTCTAGTATTCTTTCATATAGAACAGTCTCCCACTTTTTTTTCATCTTTCATGAAATATTCATTTTGAAGAATTCAGGCTAGTTGTCTTGTGTAATGTCCTGTAACTTGGATTTGTCAGATTTTTTCCTCATGATTATATTTAGGTTAAACATTTTGGGCAAGAATACCACACAGGTGGTTTCCATTGCATCACACCAGGAGGTACACAATGTCAGTTTGTCTCATTGATGATGCCAAGTTGGATCACTTGGTCAAGGCAGTGTTCTCTAGATTTCTCCATTGTAAATGTACCTTTCCCCCTTTGTAATTAATATTAAATTAATATTAGAAAAGTGTGACCACGTAAATGTCCTGTTCTCCAAAAACTTCAACCTGATAGTTTTAGCATCCATTATGATCCCTACCAGAATCAGTTTTTAAGATAGTGGCTTCAAAGTTATGTTTTCCTAATTGTCATGCCTTCCATATTTATTGGCTAACATTCTTCTGTAAAGAAATCTGGCCCCCTTCTTTTGCATATCACTTCAAATTCTTTTTAAAAATTATTCGATGTATTATATAACCTGTTAGCATTATTGTAATGCGTGAATAGGCATGTCAAGACAACTCAGAAAGTCCAGAAATACATCCAAGTATATATGAAAATTTAATGTATAATAAATATGGTATACCCAAATCACTGGGGCAAAGATGGATTTTTTAATAAATGCTGTTGGGATAACTGGATAGCCATTTGGATAAAAAGATAGTTTGGTCCCATACTTCACATCATACCCTATAATAAACTCTAAAAGGATCCAAAAGTATAAAATAAAGCCATACAAGTACTAGAAGAAAATGTGGATTAATTTCTTTATAATCTGGGTATGGAGAAAGCCTTTCCATGTATTACTCCAAATCCAAATGCTATTAAAAAGATGGGTATGTTCAACTATATAAAAGTTAAACTAAAACTCTTTTGCGTGGAAAAAACACGTAAGCAAAGTCAAAAGAAAGACAGCAAAACTGGAAGAAAATATTTATAATTATATCTTAAATAAAGGGCTAATATCCCAAATATATAAAGAACTCTTCAACATCTAGAGAAAAAAAGGCTAAAAATCTCAAAAGGAACATGCTTGAAATGTAGTTGGGGAGTGGAATTAGGGGTCTCAATAGGGGAAAGGAATTCCTC
>CAUYRT010087567.1:0-24030 GCA_963574885.1 Lepilemur ruficaudatus | reverse complement strand
GGTCCCACCCCTATGGGCTTGGGTCTTCTCCTTTTATGGGACACCTCTTTATTTTGGTATGATAGACCTAAGATTTTATTTTTGACAATTTTAACGGGGTATAAGTTGTTAGAGGCAATTTATAGGGTCTCTTTTACTTTTATAATTTATAGGGTCTCTTAGTGCTGCTGCATTGAGGATTAAGTTCCAACACATGAACTTTGGGGAACAGAGTTAAACCATAGCAGGTACTGTCTGTGATTGTAGGCACCACAAGGGATCTTAGAACTGATTGCTCAAGGATAAAGGGGGACTATTGTATTTATTCAAATTATTTCTGCTTCATTTGCTCTTTTTTTTCCTCTTGGGATATCAATTATGTGTATATTGTTAATAGTTTGCTTGACATCATCTCATATGTCACTGAGGATTTGTTTACTTTTATAATTTTTTTTCTCTTTTCTTCAGATTGAATAATTTATATTGATCTGTCTTCAAGTTCACTGACTCTTTCTTTGGCTGTCTGCAATCTCTTCCTAAACTCACCCTCTAAATTGTTTATTTCAGCAATTGTACCTTTAGTTTTAGAATTCACAATTTATTTTTTCTAACAGTTTTCATTTCTCTGTTGATGTTCTCCATTTGTGTACTCATTATGATTATCTCTTAATCTCTTAAATTCTTGAATCTACATATAATAGCTGCTAATCCTTGTCTGCTGATTACATCATCTGAGTCCTCTCAGAATATGTTTCTATGTTGTACTTTTTTCTTGATTTGGTCAAATTTTCCTATTTTTCTACATGTCTAGTAATTTCATATTTCTAACTTGACATTATGGATAACACTTTGTAGAGGCTCTGGGTTTCCACTATATTTCTTTGAAGAGAACTGATTTTTGTTCTGCATTCAAATAAGTGGCTGATCACATTAAACTTGTCAAGTCTTGATTTTTATGATTTTCAGTGTGAGCCTGTTTGAAGAGCAAGGTGTTGACTTAGCTTCTTTACCTTGGCAGCACTCAAAACTTCAGAGTCTCTCTCTCCTGCAGTAGGTAGCAGCTGGCTTATCTGCTCAGTTCTTCCAGCCTTCCAACTTCTGCTTTCCACCTTAGGAGGAGTCTCTGAAAATGCACAGGTCTCTGAAAATGCACAGGTGCGGCTGGGGGTGGCCAAACAAATATTTCACAGGAGTTCATATGCAGATGTGGGGATTCCCTCCTCTAGGCCCTTTTCTTGCTCAGATTTCACCCTGGATTTCCAGCCACTCTTGCAGCTCTGAAATTCAAGCCTCTTGACACCCCAAGCCAATAAGACTGCAGATTTCTGCTTGAGTTCTCTAATTGTCCCATGCTGCCAAGACATGGAGAATCAGTATAAATGTAGATCTCATCCAGTGAATGTGGTTCCCATACTGTAAGGCTTGAAATCCCCTCTAGTTCCTGCCCCTTTCCAGTGCCAAGTGTCTTCAGATCATTGGGTACATTTTGCCTAGAATTTATAATTATTTTCTGTGAAAGAGTTATTGTAGTACTAGCTACTCTGAACTTAACATTGGAACTCTCAGTTCTCTCTCTCTCTCTCTTTTTTAACAATAACTGTGTATTTTAATTGAGACTTCTTATTCAAATAGTGTTCCTTTTTTTTCTTTCTGGTCTCACTCTGTTGCCCAGAATGGAATGCAGTGGTGCTATCATGGCTCACTCCAGCCTCGAACTCCTGGGACTCCTGGGCTCAAGCTATCCTTCCAAAGTGCTGGGATTACAGGCGTTAGCCACAGCACCCAGGGCCTCACCTAGCATTCTTTTTTGTTTGTTTGCTTTTTGAGACAGAGTCTCACTCTGTCACTGGGCTAGAACTCCTGGGCTCAAGCGATTCTCCTGCCTCAGCCTCCCAAATAGCTGGGATTATAGGTGCACGCCACCATGCCCGGCCAATTTTTCAATTTTTGGTAGAGACGGGGTCTTGCTCTTGCTCAGGCTGGTCTCAAACTCCTGACCTCAAGCAATCCTCCTACCCAGGCCTCCCAGAGTGTTAGGATTACAGGCGGGAGCCACCACACCCATCCTCAAGTAGCATTCTAATAGCATTACATCAGAACATTTATACAAAAATAATTTGATATTTTTTGTTTATTTTTTACATATGTTTTCTTTTATATAATTTTTAAATAAATTTTTTTATATGGGGGACTGAGGTTCAATTTCCTTTTTTTTGAGACAGTCTCACTCTGTTGCTCTGGGAGAGGACAGTGGGATCATCATAGCTCACTGCAACCTCAAATTCCTAGGTTCAAGGGATGCTCCTGGCCTCAGCCTCCCGACTAGCTAGGACTATAGGCACACACCAAAACGCCTGGCTAATTTTTCTATTTTCAGTAGAGAAAGGGTCTTACTCTTCCTCCGTATGGTCGGGAACTTCTAAGCTCAAGCCATCCTCCCACCTTGGCCTCCCAAAGTGCTAGGATTACAGGCATGAGCTACTGTGCCCAGCCAATAATTTGAAATTTTAAAACAATTACATTTTTCCATTTCACCCATATGCTCCAGTAAACTTTTGGAAAGAACTGATTTTATGTTTTCTCTCTCTTTCTTTCTCTGTCTTTCTTCTCCCTCTACCTCCTTAGACGTTATTTAATTCTCTTTTTGAGTGATCTCTATAAAATGACTTTTAAATTTTTTAAGTAGAATAAAGCTCAATCTAAAGTTAATTGATTGTTTAGAGAAATTTTTGCCAGTAATTGTTAGTTTAATTTTTTTAAGTCTGCAAAAGTTATACACCCCATTCAAAATTTAAAATGAAGTATTAAACTTGTCTTTTCTCAAAGTAAAATAAATGTAGTTAATTCTACTTAAAAAAATTAAATTTGGTATATTGTCAGCCAAATAAAATATCAAACTTAATCAGAAGTATTTTTACCAAATATAAGGACCTTTTATTGCACTCTACAGAATTTTATAGTGTCATTGTTTTGACGATTTTAATTATTTCCTGTCATTGCAAATATGCTATTTTCTATTTGAAGAATAATCAAAGGCAACATGAAAGTCAAGATAGAGAATGACTCAAGGAATAAATTTGGTTTTTGTACCATTCAATTCAAGTCAAGCTTCCATTTTCTTTTATATGACATTGAAAAATTTTTTGGTTGATATTTGAGTGGAACTATTTTTAGTATTCTCACTTTTTTCCTCCTCATTCTCTTCTTTTTCAAAATGTTGGTTCTCTTTTAATTCTTTAAAAATCTTTCTAATTATATCAAGAAGAAAGCCTCAGTCTGACGTTAATGTTATTTAACATTTGATACTTTTTATTTTATCAAAGAAAGAACAGGTGTCAGACACAGAAAAAACAATGTCTAATTAGAACATAATAATTATGTTTTATATTGCATTTATTTATCTATCATTTAGTTGATGGCTAATTACACTGCTTTTGTAATTGTAGCTATGATTTTAAATTATATACAAGTAAAAAAAGGTGAGTCAACTTAAATAAAACTAATAAGAAATAATAGTACAAAGATTACACAGTTATGGCAAAACATGAGACAACGGGGCTGGAATGACTGAATTTAGGAAAATACTGTTCAGTAGCATACTTCCCCTGCCCATGAGACAGTGGTGAATGGCAATCTAGAGAAGTCAGGATAAGAAATACAGATTTGAAAATTCAAAGGCTTAAGACCATCAGTCCAATGCCATTGTTAGAATCAGGTTTTACAACTTTAATGTAAAAGGTTGTTAAGAATACAGCCATTCTAAGAGGTTCTATCTTTGGTCCCCTGAGATGTTTTTGTCCTTACAGGTTGTTAAATTTTGTAAGAATCAGTATCACATGCTCAATTCCACTTCTGATTTATGTTTTATATTTGATTTTTGCTTTCTATTTCTAACCATTGTGAAGATAGCTTTAAAATAGCTCTATAAGTTCATTTGTTTGAATGTCTCTGATGAAAACTTCTTCAATTTCAGAAATATCTATTGTTCCCTTTCCTTTTTTTCTACATTGATCTTGATCCTGAAGGGAGTTATAAAATGTTCTTTTAAGTCATCTGACTCTAGTCCTGGATCAGGTCAATATCACCTGAAAACTAACACTTCTGTTATCCAAAGAATATAAAGAAAATAAACCCCCAGGGAGACAGCATTGGCTAGAGATTAGAAGGGGTTGGCTATAAGGATGATAATCCAATTTAATCAGCTATCTTTTTTCTAAACTCTCTGCTATCAGTCCTTTCTATCCTGGCTTTTCAAGGGTTGATGTGACAACCTGGTGCTAATACTTATTTATATAATGAAGGCACCGCTTTAGTTTCTTAAGCAACTAGATTTTTGTGAGTCTACTGTGGAGTAACTGGTTCTTTGATCTATTTTGAAGGATGATACTGAAAAAAAAAATTCTCAATAATTCTGTTAAGAGCCTGGCATCATGGACAGATGTCCAACTGCACTTTTTGGTTGGTGGTATGCTAAAGTTATGTTACATCTAAAATGTAGACTTAGGAATACTTAAATAACAACTACTTTTTATGAAGAGTTAGCAGTCATTGGTATTGTAATCCCCTGCATATAATGTGTTGGCTTTTAAAATATTTTTAAGATTTTTCTCTTCATCTTTGGTTTTCAGAAAATTTACTACAACACCATAGATGTGGTTTTCTTTGTATTTATTCTGCTTGGGGTTCGCTGAGCTTCTTGAATCTATAAATTAGAAAACTTTTCAGCTGTTATTCCTTCAAATATATTTTCTGTCCCATTCTCTTTTCTTCTAGTTAGAAATTTTTTATATTGTCCTATAGGTCATTAAGCCCTTGTTCTATTTATTCTCTTCTCTTCCCCTCCAATCTTTATTCTCTCTGTTCTTCAGATTGAATAATAGCTAATGATCTGTCTTTATATTCACTTCTTTTCTTTTTCCTTAGGGTTTTCTGGTGAAAACCAGAAAATATGCTAGACAAATTCTAAAACAGCTGTAACACTACTTATTCTTATATCATCTCCAATCTTCTGTTAAGCCCATTCATTAAATATTTTATTTTGGTTATTTTATTTTTCAGCTCTAGAATTTCCATTTGGTTCTTTTTAAAAATACTTTTGATATGTCCTATTGGTTTACTAAGATATTTTCCTTTATACTTTTGAACATAGTTTTAATAGCTGCTTCAAAAATATTTGTTAATTTTAATATCTGGGAAATCTTCAGGTCAGACTGCATTGATTGCCTATAAATCACAATTTCTTTGTCTTCCTATGTCCAGTATTTCTTTTGTTGTTGTTTTGTTAGAGATATCAACTGTCAAATGTCCAGTATTTTTGTATTTTATTTACGACAGTCTAAAGGATACGTTGTAGAGACTCTGGATTCTGCTCTATTCTCCCAATGAGTCTTGATTGTTTGCTTTAACAGGAAGTTAACTAGGCTTGCCTCAAACTGTAAACTCAAATTTCCTTGCAGTTGGCAGCAGACAAAATCTCTGATTAGTTCTTCTATCCATGGCTGAACTACTTGGATATGTTCTGAACATATAGTTTAGAGATCAGCTGGAGATCTATGCAGAGTTTATGTGTACAATTCTTAAGTGCAGGGTCTTTTGCAGAATTTGAGGCTACCCCTCTGTGACTCTCCTTTCTGAGAATTTTCCCCTCAGTTTCCAGCTGCTGTGGCCACTTTAAACTTTCCTCTGGTTATTCAAGCCAGTAAGACTATAAATGTCTATTGGAGGTTTAGTTGACCTGTCTGATGCCAACTAAGGATGGCCCTCAAGTGCAAAGCCATAAAAACAGGAGATGCACAGAACTGATCCCTTCTTTCAACTACAAACACGTCCACAGTTCCTGCCTAATTGTTTTTTAGATCTTGTCCTGGAATGTTGGTCCCACAGGAGCTTCTATACCATAACTGAAGCAGAATGCCACAAGTTTTTTTCTTAGGATATCTGATTTAATTTGTCTTTGGGCTGCTTTATAGACAGAATCTTTACTTTAGGCCTCAATAGACAACTGTTTGGTATTGTTATGTTTAGCCTAGTTTTTTAATTAAATGTTTTATTTTGAAATAATTATAGATCTGTGAGTAGTTGTACAAAAAAAACAATAGAGATCCCATGTACCCTTTACCCAGTTACCTCAATGGTAACATTGTGCACAACCATAGTACAATTTCAGAACCGGGATATTGACATTGATATAGTCAACATACAGAACATTTTCATCACCACAAGGATTTTTTGAGTTGCCTTTTTATAGCCACATCCACTTCCCTCCTGCCTCTACCCCATTCTTGACCCCTGGCAACCACTAGACTCTTCTCCTTTTCTATAATTTTTTAGTATCAAGACTGTTACATAAATGGAATGCTATCTTATAGCATATAACCTTTTTGGATTGGCTTTTTTTACTCAACAAAATTCTCATAAGGCATCCAGGTTGTTTTACATACAAATGGTTTGTTCCTTTTTATTTCTGACTAGTATTCCAAGGTATGGATATATCATAATTTGTTTAACCATTCATCCACTGAGAGACAGTTGAGTTGTTTTCTTTTCCTAGTTTTTTTTTTTAATAAAGTAAAAAGGTTTATTTTCTCTTTTGTTTCTTTTAGTCTTCTTCGCATATTCATTTCCCTCAAAGTCTCACAGGGAAGGTGCTCTGAATTTGAGTATCTCTGATTTTCTAAATTCTCAGTAGCATCACAATTTCAACATTTCTGACCATGATTTTGTACCATATAAATAATGCAAGTTTGCCTACTTATACATACAGCCTGGGCTTAGTCTTAGTACAGACTTAGCATCTTTTAAAAGGCCCTTGGAAAAGGTCAGCATGAAAGAATTAACAAAGCAGGTATTATCTTTCAATGGTATTTTAAACTTTTTTTTTTCAACTGAAATAGTTTTTTTCTTTCTTGAAGTGTAATTTACATATCATGTCTTTATTCTATTTTAAGTATACAATTAAATGGTTATTAGTAAATTTACCAAGTTGTACAGCTATTCACATAAATCAGTTTTAGTTTTTTTTGTTTTTTTTTTTTTGAGACAGAATCTCACTGTGTTGCCCAGGCTAGAGTGCCGTGGCGTCAGCCTAGCTCACAGCAACCTCAAACTCCCGGGCTCAAGCAATCATACTGCCTCAGCCTCCCGAGTAGCTGGGACTACAGGCATGCGCCACCATGCCTGGCTAATTTTTTCTATATATTTTACCTGGCCAATTAATTTCTTTCTATTGTTTTAGTAGAGACGGGGTCTCACTCTTGCTCAGGCTGGTCTTGAACTCCTGACCTCGAGCGATCCGCCCACCTCAGCCTCCCAGAGTGCTAGGATTACAGGCATGAGCTACTGCGCCTATGCCTTTTTTTCAGTTTTTTGACTATCACAAATAAAGCTGCTATGAAAACTCACGTACAGGCTTTTGTGTGAAAATAAGTCTTTGTTTCTCTGCAGTAAATGCTCAGTAATACAAATGCCGAGTCGTGTGGCAGTTGTATGTTTTGTTTCTTAAGAAACTGTCAAAATGTTTTCCAGAGTGGTTGTCTTATAGTATTAACATATTTCCACCAGCAATGTATAAGTGATCCAGTTTCTCTACAGCTTCATTAGCATTTGGTGATATCACTATTTTTTATTTTAACCATTCTGATAGTTGTGCAGTGATACCTCTTTGTATTAATTTGCATTTCCCTAATAGCTAATGATACCAAACATCTTTTCATGTACTTAATTACCATTGGTACATCTTTTTTTTTGGTGGTATGCCTCTTCATGAGTTCTACTTGTTCTAATAGGATTGTTTACCTTTTTACTGTTGAGTTTTTAGAGCTCTTTATATATTCTAGATACTAGTCCTTTCTCCAATATGTGGTTTATAAATACTTTCTCACAAACTATAGCTTGTTTTTTGTTTTATTTTTGAGAAGGAAAGAGAAGTTTATTAATTTACCAGCAAATGAGGAGCGTGACAGACTCCCATCTTAAAAGTACCAACATCCTCTATAGCTTCTTTTTTCATATGTTTAATAGGATCTTTTGCAGAACAAAGCATTTTGATGAAGTCCAATTTATCAATTTTTCTCTTATGAATTATATTTTGATGTCAAGTCCAAGAACACTCTACTTACCCTTAGGTCCTAAAGATGTTCACCTATGTTTCTTTCTAAAAGGTTTATAGTTTTAGATTTTACAGTTAAGTCCATAATTCATTTGGAATTCATTTCATGTAAGTTATGAGATTTGGATTGAGGTTCATTTTTCGCCTGTGGATGTACAATTCTCCAGCACTATTTGTTGAAAAGGCTATCTTTCCTCCATTGAATTGCTTTCACACCTTTGTAAAATATCAATTAAGCATATTTGTGGTGACCTATTTCTGGGTTCACAACAGAAGTTCCATTGATTTATGTGTCTATCCCTCCACCATACCACACTCTGGTTACTGTAGCTATATAGTAAGTTTTAAAATTGAGTAGACCAATTTTTTTCATTTTTAAAACTTGTTTTAGCTATTCTACTTCCTTTTCTTTTCATATGTACAAAAACCTCTCTGGGATTTGGGTAGAAATTGTGTAAACTGTATATCAATTTGAGAATTGATATCTTTAGGATATTGAGTCTTTCAACCCAAGAACACAGTATTTCTTTTCATTTGTTTATATTTTCTATAATTTCTTTCAGCAGCATTGTGTAGTTTCACAAAATAAAAGTCCTTTACATATTTTGTTAGATTTACATCTAAGTATTAATATTTCTTTTTTGTTGGTACTATTATAAATGGTAATGTATTTTTAATTTTAGTTTCCATATGTTCATTGTTCATATATAGAAATACAATTGATGTGGTTTTTTTTTTTTTTTTTAATTTTGGAGACAGAGTCTTTCTCTGTCACCCAGGCTAGAGTACAGTGGTATCATCATAGCTCACTGCAACCTCAAACTCCTGGGCTCAAGTGATCCTCCTGCCTCAGCCTCCCCAGTAGCTGGGACTACAGGCACACACCTCCATGCCTGGCTAATTTTTTTATTTTTTGTAGAGACAGAGACAGGGTCTCGCTCTTGCTCAGGCTGGTTTCAAACTCCTGACCTGAAGCAATCCTTCTGCCTTGGCACCTCAGAGTGCCCGGATTACAGGCACGAGCCACCGCACCTGGCCATTTTTATTATTTTATTTATTTATTTATTATTTTTTTTATTTCAGCATATTATGGGGGTACAAATGTTTAGGTTACATATATTGCCTTTGCCCCACCCAACTCAGAGCTTCAAGCATGTTCATCCCCCAGATGGTACGTACCGCACACATTAGGTGTGGATATATATACCTATCCCCTCATCCCCCTTCCCACCTGTCTGACACCTGATTAATGTTACTATTATATGTGCACATAAGTGTTGATCAGTTCATACCAATTTGATGGTGAGTACATGTGGTGCTCATTTTTCCATTCTTGTGATACTTCACTTAGCAGAATGGGCTTCAGCTCTATCCAGGATAATACAAGAGGTGCTAGATTACCATTGTTTTTGTGTGTGTGTGTGTAT
This sequence comes from Lepilemur ruficaudatus, assembly GCA_963574885.1. Classification (NCBI taxonomy): domain Eukaryota; kingdom Metazoa; phylum Chordata; class Mammalia; order Primates; family Lepilemuridae; genus Lepilemur; species Lepilemur ruficaudatus. The sequence continues at coordinate 14,517 of CAUYRT010087567.1, read as the reverse complement.
GTGTGTGCGTGTGTGGCCGAGTAGAACCCCATGGTATACATATACCACATTTTTTTAATCCACTCATGTACTGATGGGCACTTGGGCTGTTTGCACATCTTTGAAATTGTGAATTGTGCTGCTATAAACATTCTAGTGCAGATGTCTTGTTTATAGAATGTTTTTTCCTTTTGGTATATGCCCAGTAATGGGATTGCTGGATCAAATGGTAGTTCTACGTGTAGCTCTTTGAGGTATCTCCATATTACTTTCCATGGAGGTTGTACTAGTTGGCAGTCCCACCAGCAGTGTATGAGTGTTCCTATCTCTCCGCATCCACACCAACATTTTGTTTTGGGACTTTTTGATAAAGGCCATTCTCACTGGAGTTAAGTGGTATCTCATTGTGGTTTTGATTTGCATTTCCCTGATGATTAGAGATGTTGAGCATTTTTTCATATGTTTCTTGGCCATTAGTCTATCTTCTTTTGAAAAGTTTCTGTTTATGTCTTTTGCCCACTTTTTGATAGGGTTGTTTGATTTTTTTCTTGCTGATTTTCCTAAGTTCTATATAGATTCTAGTTATGAGCCCTTTATTGGATGTGTAGCCTATGAATATTTTCTCCCATTCTGTAGGTTGTCTCTTTGCTCTCCTGAAAGTTTCCTTGGCTGTGCAGAAGCTTTTTAATTTGATCGGGTCCCATTTATTTATTTTTGTTGTTGCTGTGATTGCCTTGGGGTCTTTTTCATAAATTCTTTGCCTAGGCCAATATCTGTAAGAGTACTTTAATATTAACTTTATTTCTTGCAATCTTGCTTAACACAGTTATTCTAGAAGAGTTTTGGTTTTTTTTTATAGATTCTTTGAGATTGTCTATATAGAAAATATAAACAAATTTTGATATGTTATATTTTCATTTAGTACTGTGTATTTTCTGATTTCCTTTGAGACTTCCTTTTTATCACGTATTATTTAGAAGTGGCTGCTTTGTTTCTAAGTGTTTGGAAATTTCCCTTAGTTTTCTGTTATTTATGTTTACTTTGATTTCATCATGGTCAAAGAACACACTCTGTATGATTTACATTCTTTTAAATTTCCTAAGGTTTGTTGTTTTGACCTATAGTATGATATATCTGATTATGTTTTCTGGGCACTTGAAAAGAATGTGTACAATGTTGTTATTGGGCAGAGTGTTCTATAAAAGTTAATTCGATCTTATTGGTTGATTGATTTTTTCTCTGTCCTTGCTAACTTTTTGTCTAGCTGTTCTATCACTTGTTGAGAGAAGACTGTTGAAGTCTCCCACTATAATTATAGATTTATTTCTACTTCCACGTTTGTCAGTTTTTGCTTCTCATATTTTGCAGCTCTACTGCTAGGCATATACACATTTAAGATTACTATGCTTTCTTGGTAGATTGGCTGATTTATCATTGTATAATGTCCCTGTCTTTGCTAATTTTCTTTTCTCTGAATTCTGCTTTATCTGATATTCATGTAGCCACTCTTACTTTCCTTTTATTGATGTTTGCATCATATATCTTTTTCCATCCAATATCTATATATATGAAGTAAATTTCTTCTAGATAGCATATAGGTGGGTCATACATATATATGTATATCTATCTATATATATATTTTTTGAAACAGAGCCTCACTCTGTTGCCCAGTCTAGAGTGCAGTGACATCATCATAGCTCACTGCAACCTCAGACTCCTGGGCTCAAGAGATTCTGCCTCAGTCTCCTGAGTAGCTGGGACTACAGGTACACACCACCACGCCTGGCTAATTTTTCTATCTTTTGCAGAGACAGGGTCTCGCTCTTGCTCAGGCTGGTCTCAAAGTCCTGGCCTCAAGCAATCCTCCCAACTCGGCCTCCCAGTGTGCTGGATTACAGACATAAGCCACCATTCCTGGCGAGTTCACACTTTTTTAATCCACACTGCCAGTTTCTATCCTCTAGTTGGCATATTTATTAGAACATTTATATTTAATGTAATTATTGCTATGTTAAGGCTTAAGTCTGTCATTTTATTTTTCGCTTTCTGGTTTTCCCTTTTTCCGTTTCTCTTATTTATTTATTTTCCCATTCCTGTGGGTTATTTGAACATTGTTTAGAATTCCATTTTGATTTATCTAAAGTGTTTTTTAGTATATCTCTTTGTATAGCTTGTTTTTTTTTTTTTTTTTTTTTTTTTTTAGACACAGTCTCATTCTTTTGTCTGGGCTAGAGTGCAGTGGCAACATCATAGCTCCCTGCAACCTTAAACTCCTGGGCTCAAGTGATCCTCCTGCCTCAGCCTCCTGAGTAGCTGGGACTACAGTCCCAATTTCCAACTAGTATCCATGGCATATGGAATCAGTTTTTATACTTTCTAATTTTCCAAGTTCTGGATAATTCTCCTTAACACTGTCCTAAGCAACCAAGCTGGCCATTCTGTCTTTTCTGCTTCCTCATAACATTGGCTCATGGCAAGCGTTGGCCTGCCATGGACTCAGGACGTGGTTTCATCTCAGACTTGCCATTGGCCAGCATTTTCTCCTGGTATTAATAAGAGGTTAATAATAATATTAATAAGAGGTTAATTAATAAGAGGTTAACTAAGCCAAGAAAAGGAAATAATTAATTAATTATTTTATTAATAAGAGGTTAACTAAGCCAAGAAAAGGAAAATGATTGGCTTAGTTCACCTTACATATGTGTATGTGAGGGCATTAAGGTATTGTGGATCAGCGGTCACTAGGCCAGGCAGCCAATCCTTGGTGGCTGGGAGCAGGGGAGCATTATCATGTGGTATCAAATGTGGTGCTTAAGCTGCTGGGGCTGAGCATTCAGACACTGTCTGGCTCATAATGGTAAAGACGTAGATTCTGCCTGAGTTCAAAAGTAGCTCTGCCGCTTACCACATGTTTTATGACCTGGGGCAAGTTAATCTCTCTGTAACTCAGTTTCTTTATCTATAAAATGGAGATAATAATCTAAGCCTCCCTCATAAATTGGCGTTAGGATTAAATAAGTACATGTCTGACATACATGAAGTGCTTAATACATTTTAGATATTATTACTGAGCCTGAAAAAACATGTATCTCTTCCCATTCTACAGTTTCAAAGATGCCCTAGGCCAACATAATTCAAATATCACTTTTATAATCATGAGCTCACATTCCTGTTCCAAAACAAAAAAACCTCCTAAAAGCATATCAAGCGACTGTATTTAGAGATGATATCATAGGGTAATATTAAAGTGTGCTCTTCACTCTTAGAGTACACAGCCTCCTGGCAATATCCATTCCGTCTCTAGTTCTGCTATAATTCCTTCTTGCCATTTTACAACATACGAAATAAATGGCACTTTTAACTAACATTGACATTGCTGGTATATTATTTAAGTATTTATTATTTAGATACTTACTAAACTATATTAATTAAAGTCATAAAGTTTATTAAGTATGTATCTGTTAAATGAATGAAGAAATTTAAAAAATAAATTTCTAAGAATTAAAGGGATGAGCTCAGCTCACTGTGGGTCTTGCCCCACGAAAACCAGATCCCCTGTTCTCCTGCCCTCAGTTCCTATCTATTAGCATAACACTGGGCACACAGTGGATGGTTACAGACAGGAGGTCCACTATCATGGGGTCTTTCTTATACTTTATTCCTCTAGTAATTATATCATTCCAACTGGAAACCAATGTTGGACTTTTACTCCTATTGGATTATTGGAACCATAATCAAGGTTTTCAGTTTTTCACATAATTTAAAAAATATATCTCCAAGCTCACATAGCATTATGAATGTAGTTCATTGGCTTGTTTTCGAGGACGCCAGTGAGATTCTCTTTCTTTTATGACAGCACTCTAAATCTCTTTTATTTTCTGCCATTTCACACTCCTCTCCCACTGGTTATATTCTTGTTCTCTCTGACCTCCTTAATATCTCTTATATCCAGTTGCATGTTCATCCCGCCCTCTAATCCCATGTAAAGAATATTAATTTAGGCCCTCGTCATTTCTCATCTAGATTGCTGGAATAACGTCCTGTTTCCTCAGCATCCAGCCTTTCCCCATTCCAGCATATTCTTCACCTGGCTGCCAGACCTATTTTTCTAAAATGTAAATTCTATTATACTGTTCCTTTGCTCATAACCCTATTGCCTTCAGGATGAAACCCAAACTCCTTAAACCTTTCAAATTCTAGCCCTAGAGGTGCCTGCGATCTCCTGGGTTGCCACTAAATTGTCCCTGTGATATCCGTCAGTGCCTCTTTTCTGCTCCTCTGCCTGGCAGTCTTCACCAGCAAAACACCGTGCTATTACTACTCACATCACCCCATCATGCCCTCAGTCAGAAATGAAGGTCTGTTTGGTGACTCTTACAGGTGCAGATGCTACTCTTGCTGAAACAGGAAAAGGCTTCCCCATTTTTACAATTCTTTCATTTAATACTAAAGGGAATAGCCCATGGCTTTTTGGGGTGTTTCCAGAGCGGAAGATGATCAAATTAAAAACAAAACACTCTTAAGTAAAAACAAAAACTTTGCCAAGTGCAAATTAAAAAAAAAAGGTTATGAAAGGGAGAAGACAGCAGAAGGGAATTGTAGATGATAAAAAGTAGACAGATGCTCACATCAGCAGCACATACACTAAAATTGGAACAATACAGAGAAGATTAGCATGGCCCCTGCACAAGGATGACACACAAATTTGTGAAGTGTTCCATATAAAAAAAAAGTGGCTGAGTTAGGTTTTGATTGTATTAATAATTCAGCTTCCACAGTGTTGGAACTGACTAATTCAGTAATCAAAGCTTGACTTTCCAGTGCTTACTACCAGCAGTTATATTTCACAATGGACAATGCTCAGCCATGAAAAAACAGGTATTTCCTCTTGCTAAAAAAGGCCAGATTTGTATTCATTTTTCCGTATTTCTTTCTCTAATCAAGTGTTAGATGTCAGCAAACTGACCTACTTTAAACAATGTTGACATATAATCAAAAGCAAACATACCAATACAGTTTGGCTAGCAGGCATTTGGGAAGGAAATGGCGGCAGGGTAATGGGCTGGGCCCTCCCACAGAGCGGCTTTTGGCAATGGAAGCATAACTTTAGGCCTTTTAGGTTTTCTGCCTTTATGCATCCTGAAAGCAGGCACGGGGAGGTAAATCGATAATTAGGGGTTCTTTAAAATAGAGATTTGTGGCCTGGCAGACGGCAACCTGTCTGTATCCACAAACACAGTGAAAATGCTCCAGCCCTTTATCGCCAGGTGTGTCTGGTTTATTCAAAGGGTTCGTGTTACACTGCCCGAAAGATGGGTATGTGAGACTCAGAGCAGCACATCTACTGGAACATTAGCAGTGTTTTGAAATCTCATCTAAAATGATACGTCTAATTAGTGGTTGCATTCTTTGTCCTAAAATCAATCATCCTGAGTTAAAGTTTGACTTTAGCTCACTTCATTATGCAAGGGCTGAGGGCTCAGACCCTCAGGGTTATGTTGTAAACTTAATACCAGGAAACAGAATTCTTTCTGCAAGGTGAATAAAAGCTACAGGGCAACATACAACAATTCTTAAAGTTCATAATAGCCCAAGAAATTCAAAGCTCGTTAACAAGAGACTTATATTTTAGAATGCTTTATAGATTTAAAATTCCACGTACAAACATTTTAGTTGGAAATAAGTATTAATTGAGTACCTGTTTTATTCACAGCCCTCATACTAGATACTCTCTGTATACACCAGGTATGTGCTTACGAAATGTCTTTCCCTTTTCTCTGTTGCTGTTGCCTGGACCCGCATCATTCCCTGCACACTGATTTTTCCACGCTTATTCATTTTGTGTGTCTTTCATTTAAAATGAAAATATTTACCAGTGTGTGATTAATAGTGACTTAAAACTTTTACAAGCCACCTAAAATTGCAAGACAAATTTGCATTCTCATTTATAGGACCCTGTAAAAGAACTGCATACTTAACACTACAAATATGTATATACATATAGATAGGCAGGACAAACTTTTCAAAACTTATACATTTTAAATTATGAAATGTTTCAGATACAAAAAAAAGCACAGAAAGTAAAAATATAACATAAAAGACACCCATGTATCCACCACTGGCATTTGTCACATGTAACAATTTGCTATATTTGCTTCATACGGTTTCTATTTTTATTTTTTTAATTTTTTTGAGACAAGGTCTTGCTCTGTCACTGGGGCCAGAGTGCAGTGGCGTCATTATAGCTCACTGCAACCTCAAATTCCTGGCCTCAAAGGATCCTCGGCCTCAGCCTCCTGAATAACTGGGACTATAGGTATGTGCCACCATGGCTAGCTAATTTTTGTATTTTTTGTAGGGATGGGGTCTTGCTGTACTGCTCAGGCTGGTCACATGAACTCTGGTTTCTGTTTTTAAAGAAAGCATTAATGATAGCATCAAAGGCCCCACCCTCCCTTATCTTCTTCCCTTATCTTTTCCTCCTCGGAGTTAACCTCTATACTATCCTGCTTGCCCATATTTTTATCTTTTCATGACTTAGGTATGTTTTGTGCTTTTAAAATTTGCATAAAGGGTATACATTACAGATCCATTGCAATTTTCTTTTTCATTCGACATTGTTAAGATTTCTCTACCTTAATGCAAGTAAGCTTTGCCATTCATTTGACCTACTGTTCAAATTCCACTGTATGAATACACCACTGTTCACGCATTCATTTCCCTTCTTAGGGGCATGTAGGTTGTTTGTAATATTTTACCATGATACACAATACTAATATGAATGAACTATTCATCCCTCAGGTCCAATTAGCTCTAACTTCAAAATAATATATCTTAAATGTGACCACATCTCCTGACGCCACAACTACCCCAGTCCAAGCCACCATTTTCTCCTCCAGGAGCTCCTACCTATCCCAGCTTTCACTCTTGGCTCCCTGTCAGTTCACAGCCTACACAGCCCATGGGGTCAGATTGGGTCTTTCCTTTCCTCAAAATCCTTCAATGACTTCCCACCATACCTGGAATAAATCCAGGGGAGCCCTGAGTGATCTGGCCTCTCTCCCTCTTTGCCTAGCTCTCTGTAGTCCGGAGTGCCGGGCTCCTTGCTGTGCGCTGCCTTGTAGCCTTTGAGCCAGCTGTTCGCTCTGCTCTGTCTGAAACCAGCACTTTCCTCTTCTTCCTGTGGCTTCCTCCCTGACTTTGTTCAGGTTCCTGATCAGGTATCACTTCCTCAGAGAAGACTCTCTGGTTTCTCTTATCTAAATGAGTACCTCTTTCATTTCCTAGCCCCTTATCCTGCTTTTAGTTTTCACCTTGCTTTTATTTCTCTTCTCAGAAGTCATCACACCTGACACTATGTTATTTGAACATAAACTCCCTGGACTTTGTGTCCCCAGTACTCAGAATAGTGCCTGGCATAATAGCCATTCAGCAATCTTTGACTGAACGAATAAATGAGAGGACATCAATACAAGACTTATTAGGCACATTCTCTAGGACAGTACCTTGAAAACTTTGTTGTTGATGAAACACAGCATGAAATACATTTTGTCCAGCACATACACAAACACACAAGTGAAATAAGCGTTTCAGGAAACAATACTCATCCTTACTACCTTCATATTCTATTTCATTGAAAGACAGAAACACAGAAAGAAAAATACTGTACGATTCCACATATATGAGGTATCTAACTCCAGAATCAAAGAGTTGAATAGTGGTTGCTGGGGGCTGGAGGGAGAGGGAAACGGGGAGTTACTAATCAATGAGCATAAACTTTCAGTTAAGCAAGATGAATAAATTCTAGGGATCTGCTATTCAACATTGTACCTATAGTCAACAATACTGTATTATATACTGAAAAAATTGTTAAGAGGGTAGATCTCATGTTAAGTGTTTTTACCAACCACAATAAAATAAAATTAATAAAGTTTTTAAAAAGTACACACATGTAAAGATAGAAGAAAATATGCTAGTTGCAATTCACTAAATTGATTTTACAGTCCAACAACAGGTTCAACCCACAGTGTGAAAAAGTGTTCTAGGGTATATATCTTGAAGTGGTTCTGCTGGGGTTTACTAAATACAGGGATATCTTGGAGATATTGTGGGTTCTGTTCCAGATTACAGCAATAAAGTGATGTGACTTTATGAAGTGAGTCACACGAGTTTTTTGGTTTCTTAGTGCATATAAAAGTTATGTTTATACTATACTGTAGTCTATTAAGTGTGCAATAGCATTTTGTCTTAAAAAATGTACAAAATTTAATTGAAAAATACTTTATTGCTAAAAAATGGTAATGATCATCTGAGCCTTCATTGAGTCATAACTTTTTTGCTTGTGGATGGTCTTACCTCGATATTGGTGGCTGATCAGGGTGGCTGTTGCTGGAGGTTGGGGTGGCTGTAGCAATTTCTTAAAATAAGACAACAATGAAGTTTGCTGTGTCCGTTCTTTTCCTTTCATGAAAGATTTCTCTGTAAGGTAAGATGTTGTTTGATAACATTTTACCCATAGCGGAATGTCTTTCAAAATTGGAGTGAATCCTCTCAAGCCTTGGCACTGCTTTATCAACTAAGTTTATGTAATATTTGAAATCCTTTGTTGTCATTTCAACAATGTTCACAGTTATCTTCACCAGGAGTAGCTTCCATCTCAAGAAATCACTTTCTTTTCTCCTTCAGAAGCAACTCCTCGTCCATTCAAGTTTTATCATGAGATTACAGCAATGCAGTCATCTTCAGGCTCCACTTCTAATTCTAGTTCTTGTTATTTCGACCCCATCTGCCATTATTACCTCTGCTGAAGTCTTGAACCTGTCAAAGTCATCCATGAGGGTTGAAATCAACTCCTTCCAAACTCTTGTTAAGGTTGATACATTGACCTCCTCCCATGAATCACGAATGTTCCTGATGGCATTTAGAATGGTGACTCCTTTCCAGAAGGTTTTCAATTTACTTTGCCCAGATCTATCAGGAATCACTATCTATGGCAGCTATAGCCTTACAAAATATATTTTTTAATTATATAAGACTTGAAAGTCAAAATAACTCCTTCATCCATGAGCTGCAGAGTGGATATTGTATCATGAAAACAGCATTAATCTCTTTTTACATCTCCATCAGAGCTCCTGGGTGACTAAGTGTATTGTCAATGAGCAGTAATATTTTGAAAGGAATCTTTTTTCTGAGTAGTAGGTCTCAAAAGTGAGTTTAAAATACCCAGCAAACCATGCTGAAAACAGATGTGCTGTCATCCAGGCTTTGTTATTCCATTTAGAGAGCACAGGCAGAATAGATTTAGCATAATTCTTAAGGGCCCTAGAATTTTTGAAATGGTAAACGAGCATTGGCTTCAACATAAAATCACCTAACAGGAGAGTCAACCTGTCCTTTGAAGCTTTGAAGCCAGGCATTAACTTCTTTCTAGCTGTAAGAGTCATAGATGTCGTCTTCTTCCAATAGAAGGCTGTTTCATCTACCTTGAAAATCTGTTGTTTATGGCCCCATCTTCATCAACAATCTTAGCATGATCTTCTGGATAACTTGCTGCAGCTTCTACATTAGGACTTGCTGCTTCACCTTGCACTTTTATGTTATGGCGTCCTTCCTTAAACTTCATGAGCTAACCTCTGACAGCTTCAAATATTTCTTCTGCCGCTTCCTCACCTCTCTTAGCCTTCACAGAATTGAAGAGAGTTAGGAACTCTCTCTGGATTAGGCTTCGGCTTAAGGGAATGTTGTGCTGGTTTGATCATTTATTGTGACCACTAAAACTTCCCCCATATCAGCAATAACGCTGTTTCACTTTCTTAGCATTCATGTATTTACTGGAAGAGCACTTTAATTTTCTTCAAGAACTTTTGCTTTGGTGGGGTGTGGTGACTTATGCCTGTAATCCTAGTACTCTGGGAGGCCAAAGGGGAAGGAGGATCACTTGAGGTCAGCAGTTCGACACCAGCCTGAGTAAGAGTGAGACCCCATCTCCACTAATAATAGAAAAAAATTAGCAGGGTGTGGTGGCACATGCCTGTAGTCCCAGCTACTTGGGAGGCTGAGGCAGAATTGCTTGGGCCCAGGAGTTTGAGGTTGCTGTGAGCTAGTCTGACGCCATGACACTCTAGCCCGGGCAACAGAGAGAGACTCTGTTTCAAAAAAAAAAAAAAAAAAGAACTTTTGCTTTGCATTCATAACTTGGCTAACAATTTGGCACAGGAAGCCTAGCTTTGGTCATGCTTTCGTCACTAAGCTAATCATTTCTAGCTTTTGATTTAAAGTGAGAAACACAAGACTCTTCATTTCGCTTGACCACTCAGAAGTCACTGTACAGTTAATTGGCTTAATTTCAATATTGTTGTGTTTCATAGAATAGGGAGGCTGCAAAAGAAGGAGAGAGAAAGGAGGAGACACGGAACAGCCAGTTGCTGGAGAAGTCAGAACACACACAGCATTTAACCGTTAAGTTTACCAACGTATATGGGTGTGGTTCATAGCACCCCAAAAGAATACAACAGTAACATCAAAGGTCACTTATGATCATAACAGATACAATAATAATGAAAAAGTTTGAAATGGTATGAGAATTACCAAAATGTGACACAGAGGCAGGAAGTGAGCATGTGCTATTGGAAAAATGGTATTGATTGATTTGCTCAAATTAGGGTTGCCACAAACTTTCAATTTGTAAATAAAACACAATAAAGCAAAGCACAGTAAAGTATGCCTGTATTCCAGAATTGCTCTCCAAAGTTAAACATTTACACTGGTAACATCTGTTAAAACAAGCTATCTCCTTGTTTTCATTTGCGTTTTTCTGATTACTAAAAAGACTGATAGACCAGAGATCTTATCCTTAAAAAAACTTGTAAACCATATTATTTTGTAGTGCTCCAGGAGGCCTAAGAATTTCCTTGTCAGGAACTTTCACAGGCAAAGTGACTTAATTTTCCCCTACTTGTTGTGTTTCCCAATTCCCAATTCTCATATATTTCGTTTTAATGGCACAAAATTGTATTCCCAACGACACTAATGACAATTTTAATTCATCATTTAGTTGTTTATTCATTCAACAAATATTTATAGAGGGTCCTACTACTCCCAGTAATTTCGCTAAAGAATCTCTCCTCCTGGTTCCTACCTTCCTTGAACAGTGGCAGCGACCACTGGTCAGGCATGCTTAAGAAGGGCTGGAAGATTCCTTCCAATCCATTGTCCTCACTGGCTCGATTTTTGTATTCAGTGTCTCCAGAGAGGTACTCAGTGCGTCCACCCACGCTCTCTTACTGCAAAGGAATTATTCTGGAGAGAAAGTTTTGAAATAAAGGGGAAAATGCGAATGTTTTCATTTCAAGAACTTATTTTAAATGCAAGATTATAATTAGAGTCTTTTAAAGCAACCCAGTTCCTTTTTTCTTCAAAAAGCAAGTTTTTTGCTCTTTACACACAAGCCTCACCCTGTATTTCATCGTAATGCCAAGTTTGATTAACAGAGCAATGAAAAATATGTTTCGTTCATCCTAACTCAGGCAACTGTAAATTCTAAAGGGAGAAAAGATCGCCAAGCCACAATAGTTCAGTCTTCAGCCCCACAGATAATCTCTAAAGATTTATTGCACCATAGATAAATCTCCACCAAACTGCAGCGGCTTTTTTCTACCTTAAAAACCACAAGTCTTATGTAAAACAAGTTGTCTTCCCGTGCTTTCTGGAAAGAAAGGTCGGGATTTACCTCATTTTGTTGCTTCGGATAATGGTGTGGTTACCAGATAAGAGGTGCTACACCGAGGGACGGGGAATCGGATAACGAAGAGTGGGGTGACTAACGGATGCTATTTTTTTTTTTTTAAATAAGCTAAACCGCACGCAGCAGTAACAGTGCTAAGTGCCAGGGCGCGTGACGGCCGCCACTGCCGTGCTGCTCTCCACTGCCCCGGGCGCCTTTCCCTCTGCCAGGGGGAATTCATGCAAAGCAACCAGCTAACTCCGGGGCAATACGAACCACTTTCGCGCCACTCGCCGAGGACCGCGCAGCTGCATAAAGAGAGAGGTCCTGGCAGCCCCCAAAGAGCCACTTTTTCAAAGTGGATTTTAGGACTCTCCAAGGATGTCCTTGGAGATGAGAATATGTGAGAGGGTAAAGTTTTTTTATGGGTTTTGAGCGGGACGCGCGTCTGAACTGGTAGTTACCGCAGCTTGCAGGACCTGCATCCCAACGCGGGAAAGATGGCTCGAGCCCCGCCCCCCCGGGCCCGGGTCGGCCCGCCCTGCCCGCCGGCCGCGCAGCTCCGGCTACTCCTGCTTGGTGGGACTGCTGCGCACGCGGCAGCTTCGATCTCCCCGCTCCGAGCGCCGGCCTGGGCGCCCGCCGCCAGCATGGATGCTCTCTGCGTGCCGGTGAGGGCTGGGCGGGCGAACCCGAGGGGCGGGCGCGGTGGGGCTGCACGCGGCGGGCGCCGGCCGACTCTCCAACTCCGCAGCCGAATGCTGCTTATCAACTGGTGGCCGGCCTGGGCGTCGCCAGCTTGGGCAAGCACCAGATTTTGTGCACCTGGGGTAATTTAGGGCTAGGAAGACGTTCCCTCCGGGCGTGCGCACCCGGCGTGCGGGCAGTATGGAGACCTGAGCCGTTTGCAGGATGGTTGGCAGCGCTGGGGAGCCCGCGGCACGTGAGCCCGCCGGCGGCCGGACAGCGGCTAGGGGCTGGAGAGTCCCCGATTGTGTCCGCCGGTCAGAGCCGTCCTCCCCGTTCCCTAGGACTTTGCCCGCTGCTGCCCAGCCCTTTGCCGCACGCGACTCGGGGCGGGTGCGTGTCTCGCCGCGGGTGGCCCTTGGGCGCGCTCCCCGCCGCCTCTAGCCCTAGCAAGGGCTGCGGCCGCTTCTCACTGCCGAGGGGCAGAGGGTTCGAAGTTTTAAGGTTCTGCAAGCCGGTCTGCTAGAACTTGGGTTGCGCACGTGGAAGGAGACATCTTTAGTCTCAGGCGGTGATTAAGTGCAGTTAAAGGGCTTTCAGAGCCAACCATTCTTGGACGATTTGCTCCTTTACTGCTTCCTCCCCCCTCACCCTCCACCTTACTCTCAGCTGCAGGACGTTACCCTGAATGGAACGTTACTTTTTGCTGTAACGGAAGCCGGAAAGGGGTCTGCTCCTGGAGAGGGTAGAGGCGTGGGGGTTGGGTGGAAAGGAAGAGCGCGACAAGCTAAAAATAAATCCTAGTAGTAGGCTGGGACTCCCTGGGGTAAGTGGAAGGGGGCGTGGTGTTAGTCCAGTCACCGCCCGGGTGGTGGAACTGGGCTTTGGTTATCAGCATAAAGAAAGCCACGCGTTGTTGGGCTTGGAATTTGACATACCTGGGTCCAAATTTGGGCCACCCTGGAAATTGAGTAATCCACTTTACCTATCTGAGCCTCAGTTTCCTCATTTTTAAAGTGAGAATGATGATAGCACCTTTGCTACAATAAATTAAGCATGATGTGAAAGCATTCTTAACATAGCGCCTGGCACGAAAAACACCTAAAATAAAATGGTATTAGTTAGGACTTGCCTGCCATAAAAATTCATCTCAGGCATGACCATTTGCTTTACTTCTTTCTATGTCTTTTCCTTCCAAGGTATTTGTATGGTAAATAACTTCTTGGCAGGTGCTGACTTGTTAAATAAAGCTCAGCAAATATTCCCTGACATTTTGCAATAGAATGCCTCCCTTGAGGCTGTCTTGGGCCTCTGAGGGCTTGCAGGTAGATTGATAAGTGCATGGTGATAATTCCTGCAATAATGCAAGAAGCACTGCTGTTTTAGAAGATTGCATGCTTGGGTTCTTCCAGCCCTGTGATCTTGCACAGTCCATTACACCTCCTTGGGGCCTTGAATTTTCTTATCTGGAAAATGGGGGGCTTCTGAGATCCCTTTCAGCTCCTAACATTCATTGTGTCTTATTCACATATAGCTTTCATGTTTAGTAGCTCTACCTATTATCATGTTTTCCTGCCTTCCTAAAAGGATAAAAGACAAAAAGCTTCCTAAGATGATTGAATGGATACTTAGGAGCATAGGGAGGTTGAGTTGCCATCGTCATGAAAATAGTTTTATATGCAGGAGACTCAAATGCAGAATGTTAGGCAAAGAAGGAAGGCCAGAATGTTTTGTTCATCTAACAATGTAGCATTATTTTCTGGAATCTGTAGCAGAGCTTGCCCTTTTAAAGTTTTCGGTGTAATAAATCACTTCTGTATTCCGTGGCCCTATTTAAGAAAATAAAAATATAGGAACTAATGCAACACTTAAGAAATCTCATTAACAGTTAAGAAATGGCAGAAACTGGCCAGACGCAGTGGCTCACACCTGTAATCCTAGCACTCTGGGAGGCCGAGGGGGGCGGATCGTTCAATGTCAGGAATTCGAAACCAGCCTGAGCAAGAGCGAGACCCTGTCTCTACTAAAAATAGAAAGAAATTAATTGGCCAACTAAAAATATATAGAAAAAATTAGCCGGGCATGGTGGCACATGCCTGTAGTCCCAGCTACTCGGGAGGCTGAGGCAG
>CAUYRT010087565.1:0-12701 GCA_963574885.1 Lepilemur ruficaudatus | reverse complement strand
ACATGTGCCTGCTGATATGATGGAATATACGCTATGCAGCATCATTTGTGTAATATCCTTACCAAAAACATTTAATCTCAATCTACTGGTCTAGCATCTTCACACTGTCAATGCTATGAAAAAAAGTAAGAGTTCTAGAGTAAAAGAAAATAACCAATGCATGATTTTATCTTAGTTGGAAGAAACTACTATGGATGATATTTTTGGGATGATGGGGAAAATTTGATTAGGGATCAGGTATATTAGATAAGGAAATTACTGTTAATTTTTAGGTGCAATAATGGAATCATGGCATAAGGGAATTTTCTTATTTTTAGAAGATACAGGCTGAATTGTTTATGATTAAAGGATCATGACATGTGCAAATTAGTTTGAAATGGTTCAGCAAAAGTTAGATGATAGAGCAACTATAACAGAATGGTAATGATTTTTTTTTAATGTGGGTGTTGGGTAAATAATGCTATTTTCTATTCTTTCAACTTTTCTGTCTAACTAAAAATTTTTATAATAAAAAAGAATCATAAAAGACTGAGTTGTCATTTCAAATCATCTACTTTATTTTAAACACAACAGAGTCCCTTTAACTTTCAAGTAAGACATGATGTAGTTTGTAGCTGACCAATGCTCCCACTGAGAAAAACTAAACAAACTAGGTAAAATTAAAAAATCTTCTGTTTAAAAACAGCTGATGCAATAGGACTAGAGGACACAGGATTCTAGGACAAGGACTGTGGAGAGGTGTGCTGACTTTTGCAGCTTTTTGTCCTTGGGAGTATTTGCCAAATCTGGGCCCAGGGCAAGAGGCTGAGCACAGGGATTTGGCCTCAGTACAGGGTCACTGCTGGAGCCAGGGAAGCCAAAGAGATCACAGGTGGTCTCAGGGAGCTGAGAGGCAAAACTAAAGCCTGGGGGAGCTGCTGCCTAGCTAGTAAGATAAGAGAACTGAGCTTAACACATGGACTATTTTCTCCCCAAGACATTCGTAGAATTCTGAATCTGTATGGGGGATTAGGCTCTGAAAAGCTGAGTTGGGTTTTCTACAGTTTTACAGTGATGCAAACAAGGATTAGAGTTCAAGACTACCAGTGTCAGGTTCTCAGTCAAAAGATCTTGAAAACTATGCTTTAGGAACAGAAGAAGATCAAAGGCAGACAGAACCTTTCAAAACCTGCAACCAACCTCTACTCTGCCTAGTCCCTGTTGGTTAAATGGGATCAGCTATCCTTCTATCTGCTGATCAGAAGAAAGGATAAATCTTCCTTGAGGGAAGTTGACATGTGGATCCTTTACAATGGGTGCCACAGGTCTAAGTGTCATATGTAGATGACAATGTCCAGAAGTATAAAAAGAAACATTCCTCTTTTGTGCCTCTCGTTAATAACAAGGAAAATTCTCCCATGCCTAAGCCACCAGCTGACTTCTACTCACATCTCTTTGCCCGTGTCTAAACCAATCATTTGACAAGGGCAATGAGATGACCATAAATGGCTTAAAACAATTACAGTTCATATCTCCCTTACCCCAATGGAGCTGGAAAGGGACCCAACCTCTTTGAAAGACCTGGCCTCTTAGAAGAGGCTTAACCCAATCATGGCTCTATTAGCAAGGAAGGAGGGAATGGCAATTGAGTACAATCAACAAGATTGCCAAGTCATTTACCAGCTATTAGCATGTGACCTTGGGCAAGCTATTTCATCTCTCCGGGCCACAATTTTCTCATATGTTAACTTTAGAGAATAATAATACCTCAAAAGGTTTCTATATGTATTAATAAAATAGGCTTTTGAAAAAAACACTTACCAATTGTCTAGTAGTATATTTTTAGTGCTCCAACAGTGTTGGATATTACTATTATTATTCTGTCATGGTTTTGAGTCCTTATTTCAGACATGTTTCATTTGCTGTGGTCTTTTTAAGCACCCCCACTTGAGTCCATATCTCCAGTGCCTGCTGAAGAGCTCAGACAGTAGGACTGGGATCCCTTTCATTCTTACTTCTCTAGAAACTGACACCTAAGGGGAATCTCCAGGAAAATGGGCCAGCAAGGTATAAACTGAGGCCTACAGGGGAAATACCCTTCCCCCCTATGACCCACTCACTCTCTGATGCCCAAATTCTGCCCTTACCAATTTTTTAATTTATTATTTTTCAACCTCTTGGGGTGAGGGATTCAGAGATGAGCCAGTGAGTATCAGAATCGACAGGGGATAAATTTGGCACATGTTCCAAGAGTTCCGTTTTTACTACAAGATTTTGTGTGGGTGGGGATATAGAACTAAATAACTTTGTAAGATTTATACTTCAATCAAATTTAATAAAGTAATTTAAAATAGTATTTCATTTTTACATCAACATAAACATGATATGGAGACTAACACAACATTCTCATGGATTTTACAAATAAAAATGCAAGAATGAAGAAAATTTCCTTTTGCAGTGGCTGATCCACCATTTTCTACTCCCCTTAGGGCTACTGCTGCAGAAGAGGTTTAGAAGCATCATACTTCATAGTAAAATAGATCCTGGTCCATCTTTTAAAATGCAAATACTAAACTCCCTATTGAGTTTAGAAGAGAATTTTTCCCTTTGAATAACAGGAATGATGGGTGGCATGTCAACAGTGGATACTATAAGAGAGGTAGCAGTCCCCAAGGAGCTGGAATAAATATCTCAGATGAGGGAGGGAAGGGAGAAGTAGACACAATTTTGTTTAGGGCCACTCTCTAGGTTTGGTGACATTCCATATTGATGAGGCAATACAGAGTAGTGGCTAGGAGTGTGGACTCTGGTATCAAACAAACTTGGCTGTACCATCTGCTATTTTTAGCCCCCATCCATGTAAGCTAAGCCTTAGTTCTTTCCACTGCCCAGTGGGCGAAATGGTAACTCCTTTATTATGTTTGTGGTGAGAATTAAGGAAGGTAATGTAGGCTAAGTATTTAGCACAGTTCCCAACACAAAGTTAAGTATTAATAAATATAATAACCTACAGACCTACATCACCAACTTGAGAAGCCTCTTTTTGTAATTATGGAAACTAATGTACCTGAGTGGTGATTCTGTGATCACTAGATTGTTATTTCTCCTTTACCAGGGGGAGAATAGCCCTGCTGTGACAATTCTAAGAACAGCAGGGGCATATTTTGTGCAAGGGATTATCCCAAGAAATGGGCAGTTCAGTTTCATCCTTGGTCATGTAGCTAATTACTATTGGTAACCCACTTCAACAGAAGAGAGAAAATGATCCTTTGCTAGTTGGTTGCTATAACAAAGTGTGCTGGGTATGAGCAGACTGTGAGGCTAGCAAAGCTAAACCAGACATACATCTACTTTTAAAATAATTCAGCCTCTAAGTGGGGGGACAAGACATGAGTCTCAGTAACTACCACAGCACTGTAGAAAGTGCTGAGGGCCTCAAGGTCAAGAGTAAAATACCATGGGAGTTAAAAGGAAGCCCAAAGTTTTCCCTACTTTAAAGCCAAATTACTTATAAAAGAAGGGGATCAAGACTTAATGAAAGACTATCTTAATCAAACTATTATAGTTGCAAAGAACAGAGACCCACTTGGTTCACTTCAAGTAAGGCTGCTGTTCTTGAAATTCTGACGTTTTGAACAAGGAAGGCTGCACTTTCATTTTTCATTGTGCCCTGCAAATTATGTAGCTGTTCTTCGATGGGACCCATGTAGGTCAGGAACGGAGGCTGGGAAGAGGAAGGGGTTCAAGATCCACGAGAACAAGGTAACTCTTCTGGTGGTGCTGGCTTCTTCCACGCATGCCCAGTGTTCCTGCCACTATCAACTAATTAGCTTACTCTTCGCTGCACAGATCTTGTGGGCTTCGCTTAATTATGGCCTTTGTTCGCTGACAACCCCTCAAGGACCTGCCAAGCCACCTCATGGCCACTTTGCCTGCCTTCTACCAACTGTGCAGCTCTTCACATTAAAGCTGCCTGAGAGAGAACGTGTAGTCAGTGTAGTCAGACCCCTGCTGGATACTGCTCTCATCTGCTCACCTCAGAGTCTGCTGGTCTGTGCTCCAGCCCTGGCTCAGTCAGCAGTGGGGGAAGGAGGAGAGAGTCACAGGTCACTAGGCCAGGGAGTTGCAGTAAGAGACCACTTGGGCTACTTCCCTCAGAAGTGGAGTTATAGCCACCCCTGTAGGAGGGACTATGGGTGGCCTGAGTCCTAAGACTTGGCCTATTTGGTAAAGGGAGATGGCATTTTAGGTGTCCTAGAAAGATCAGTAAGCTATGGACACATGCAGATGGGGGAGGAGCATTTCAAAGGTGGTGGGAGGCATGGAGACAGGGAGTGCAGGCAAGGGGAGCAGGGTGGGTGGAGCCAAGGGTGTATGAATAGAGGAACTCACAGCTAGAGGCCTTCATTCTATTTGGTATTCAAATGATGGAATGAATAGAAACCTATGGTGAGAGTTAATTTATATTTCACAGCCACTAGGAAAGTCACTACAGCTACAAACCATCCTGACAAATTCCCATGGTGTAAGCTCATCAGGCTGAGGATTCATTGATTTCTGCTTCTCCCTGGCTTCCCCATCAGCATGAAGAACATAAGCTGCCCACCAGGCTCAATTTGGCCAGAAGCTCCCCTGCCTCCTCCTTTTAGACAGTGGAGTTGGACAAGCCTACAACACTGGGAGCCTTCTAGGCACAGGTCCCCAAGAGTCCCAGGGCCTCTTTGGAGATGTCTTATTTCACAATAAACTGCAAGGGTCCCAGCTACCTGGTGTTAGTGTTACAGCATTGGGGGGTTTCTCCAAATCTCTTGGCTTTATTTCCACCCAAGCACCTGTCAAAATGCTTTGCTATAGCAGGAAAGTCTCCTGAAACTCAAATTTCATTTGAGTAAATGTCTGTTTCCTCAAACATCTCTGTGCATGAGGTAGTGCAGTGAGGGAATTAAATATTGCAGTTCAATTCCATCCTCAGCTGCTGGGCTGGGTGCTGGGGATACATGGGTAAGTAAGATCTGCCTCTTCTCAGGGCTTCACAGTCTCAGCGAGGGCAAGGCCAGTGCTAATGATGCCCACTGGCACGTGGTATAACAATCTAGGTACTGGCCACTGGCCTACTGCTGTATAGAGAATGACTCATTTAATCCTCACAGCAGCCCTGTGAGGTAAATATTGCCATCATTCCCATTTTACAGATGAAGACAACACAGTTATCATATAATAATGATAAAGGCTGTACCAGAGATATAAACAAAGTGCTTTGAGAGCAAAGATAGACTTGATAAATTTGGTGGCTAAGTTTATGGTTTCACGAGGAAGTAGCAACTGACCCAAGGTTTGAAATATCAAAAGGGGTTTTTCAGGCTAAGAAGGACAAGAGATGATTTCGGGCAAAGGGAGCAGCATGAGCAAAAGCACAGAGGAATGGAACGTGTTCCTTCTGGACCAGGCACATCTATTCTGGGTGAGCCCAGAGTGCACAAAGGCTGGTCTCTGAGGAGTGGGTGGCATTGGTGACAGATTGGGCATATATCAATAACTTGAGGTTAGGAATCTGGACAATCCTATAGGGTACCACAAAGTATTAGGTATGAGGTGGGGAGAGGATGAGTGGCATAAGCAGTTGTTTTTACAAGAAAATGTTGACAGAAGAGCAGAAACTAGACGGAAAGTGGGCTTGGAGGCAAGGAAATAAAGGATGAAGGTAGAGAGAGGTGACACTTGAATGGTTTGCACTGGAGCAGCGACTAGGAGGAGACAGACCCCACACACCCTCCAGGGCAATGCTGGCAGGTGTTACTGAGCCCTCATAGGGGGTGAGGAAGGCAGACTTCCAGGTGCTCAGCATTGAGGGGAGGCCCGGAGATGGAGCAGGGATGGGTAAGTGCCAATGATGCCTGGAGGAAAAAAGAGCAATTAAAAGTCAGTGTTTTTACACGTTGGTGACCATGAGCATAAAAGAAGCCTAATCAAGCTGATGAGACAGGAGATTGGGGAGCAGTGGGAGGATTCGGGGAGGATGAGGCCGAGGGCAATGAGGAGACTGGAGAGGCAGAAGATAAAGGGTGAGGTTAGAATATATGGGTGGAACTGGAAAAGGGCAAGCTGATGGGAAGCGCTGGTGATAGTGGCGAAGCCACCCTCTCCAGCCCCTGGAGTCCTTGGCCACCCTGGACCACAGTTGTTTCCATAGGGAACCAGGAACAGGAAGGAGAAAGGAAGAGGCAGACATGGTCATAGCCCTTGGCTGCTCAGGCTGGTGGGAAGGATCTCTCCACTCAGCACAAGACAGCATCCCCTTTTACTTCCCTGCTCCAGCCTGCACCGAGGGCTGAAAAAGGTTATGAGGGAAGGAGAAAGGGAGGAAAGGATCTTCATTTTTATTGTTACTGCAAGTGGCTGAGGTGGTTCACTTTTAAGTCACAAAATGAAAAAAAAAATTGAGTGGAAATTATTTAAAATCATATTACATGGCTGGTTGCCTTCTTAAACAGAAAATACATACATTAATTGAGAAAATATATGTATATATATAAAGCCCTATTAATTATACTGACAAATGAAAGGTTTTTAATAAATTGGCTAATATTTTTTATACCATTTTAATTTTTCTTGATCACTCTCAATTATGACTATACACATAAATGTGTCTACACTATGATGATGCTTTCTGTTAAGGTGTAGAGAATTCCTGGCCTAAAACAGGCCCTCAGTAAACACTGGCCAGGCTCCAACAGCCTTGGATTCCTGTGCTCTTGGAGGTCTTAAGTCTTTTTAAAAATTCATGCTCTGCCTTCTCCTAACGATGAGCTTTCATTGTTGATTGCGCTCAGTACAGCATGGCAAGGAAGAAGTATGGTATGGCTGGACAACTTGGATGTTGCAAGAGCTTCTAGGCTATTAACAGAGGGAACCAGAGAATATCCAGAGAAGCTGTTGACAGCCACACTGGTCCCTTGCTCACTCTGCCTCTCCCCCAGGTCTGACCAAATGGGAGAAATTAAATTTCTTTTCAGCTTTGATTTTCTCCGTACCACAACATACTGCAGTGTGCTAAGCACAAAGTCAGCAGGTTTGACTTATGAGAGGCTGGGACACCCTGTTCTATAAACGTCTGTCATGAGCGAAACCAAAATAACCCAGGTCTTTAGTGGCCAAATTTCAAAGCTACAAACTCCTTCCTACATTTAGTTTAGAATCACTGGCAAAATTCTTGTTTTTCAGATTCCACTGCTTAAGAATTTTTTTTAGAAAGTATAAATAATATATATGTATTATAAAAAGTACGAATATGCATAAAATCACCCATAATCTCATCACCCAATGAAAACCACTAATAACATGTTATAACCATCCTTCTCTATAGACATTTAATTTTCCTTATGTTTTAGAATCACACATTCTATGCTATTTTGCAACTATTTTTTTCTTACCAATATTTTGTGTCTACCTAAACAAGACAATGAATATCATTTTATATCCTTCTTATTAATTACATAACATTCTCTCATATGAATATTAAAAGTGATTGTTTTACTCTAATTGTATTCACTTATACTTTTTACACATTAAATTTTATTTTGTATATTCTTATGCATTTAAATCCTCCACGTGAATCTGTGCTTTTATTTGCCCAGATCAATAGGACCTGTATGTTTCAGCCACAGGCTGTGTTTCCCTCTAAGAAAGTCCAGTCTCATGTTAACCCAGCCTGTGATACCCCCTCCTCAGGCCTTCAGCCTCCTGCTCACTTCCCCAGACTCTCTCAGCTTCTCCTCACAGAAGAGGTTTGCATTCAGCCACCTCACTCTTTTGAGAAGCGTAGCTTGCTAACAAGACCATGGTGCTCTGATTCATATAAGGCCTGACACAGAAGAAAATCGTCTTTTCCCAGACCATCCCTCCAAGTCTAATCTTTTCCAACCATCTTTCTTGGTAGATCATAGTGTGTGTTCCACAAATACTTGTTGAATGGATGAATGAATGAATGAATTTGAGCTTTATATCTTGGAAAATAACATGATCTACTGTTGATTCCACATTATTATGGTGTTCTCTATTCAAACCGGGGATAAAGAGTGGTTGGCTCACTAACCAACTCTTTTGTATAAGAAGAAGCATAAAGCAATTGATCATCAATATCATCCAGTCATATTATAGAATGGAAAGGAATATTCCAGTAATTGTGCACAATAAATTAACACTATCCTCATGAAACTTAAAATCTAAAGTCACTTTCCAGGTATTTTTCAACTATCATTCCCCTGCCCCACATACCTGGGTATCTTCTAACTCTACCTCCAAACTCTTAAACCACCTTCTACCCTAACCTTAGCAAAGAGCTCCCATAACAGACGTTTATCTGTTTTGGAACAACCATGGATATGGTTACAACCTTACTGAGATTCAGAATCTATAGGAATAGTGAGTCATCTAAATTTTAGGACAATTGATGCTAGAAAAATATTGCTACTTTTAATTCACTTTAACTCACCTGGAAATCTTTTATGATGTGGAATTCCACATCCTGATGAACTCCTACTGTTATTATTTGCCATAGGTCAATACTGGACTAACATTTCTAAATCAAGACAGCTATTGGCCTTGATGGGACTGGTAGAGACAAAATTCAGAAAAGGTAAAAAAAAATTGATGTAGAATAAATCATGCTGTCATGCTGGATTGGCACTGGTTATTGGGAGTAGAACGGAAAACCATAAATCATCACCCATATTCCTCAACTTACATCCTCTCTGAAAAATAATTGGACTATATGATTTGTAAGAAAACTATAGACTCTGAAATTTGATGATTATACATTCACATTTTTACCTAAGGTGGCCTTAGGTAGTACAATAGAATTATATATATATGTGCATGTGTATATATATGTTTATGTATATTAATATATAAGGAATGAGGGGGCAATGAGGAGGGAGACACCCAAAGGAGCTGCTTTCAGGTACTGGTAGAGAATAAGTGAGGAATAAAGTGAGTTTAAGAAGTATGTACAGAAACTATGTATACCCTAATGATGTTCAAAAGCCAACAACAAATGAGAAGACTAAAATTTCTTAAAATTACTTTTGTTGGAGAGGCTATGCAGCTTCAATACCAAAAGATGTGGTTCAAGGTTTTATAAGCATTTCATTTATAGACAAGTTGTGGAAAATATTTGACAAAAAAGTAAACAGTTTAATGGAAAGCCTCAGATAGACTCCGGAGAGCAAGATATAATGATAATAATAATATTAGTAACTGTTTACTGAGCATTTACTAAGTACCAGTCACTCTGATAAGACATATATAACCACAATCAATCTTTACAACCCTCCTACATAGAAGTTATTATTACTCTTTTTTGTAGACGAAGGGTATGAGGCTTTGAGAGATTTGGTAAGCTGCCCAAGGTCTCATAGCTGGTAAGTGCTGATGCAAGAATTGCAACTAAAATTAATCTTCAAAAAATCCATGACTTTTGCCATCATAGATTGCCTGGGTTCGAGTCTTTGCTCAGCCACTTCCGAGATTTTACCTGGAACAAGTAATTATTAAAGTCTCCTTATTTGTAAAATGAGGAAATATTAATATCTACATTATAAGATTGCTGGAGAGATTCAGTCACCTACCATATTTACAGTACTTAGAATATGACCCTAGTGTGACAAGTGTTAGCTGTTACCCATGTTGATGCCACTAGTTTCCTGTGTGGACAGAGATAACCTCTGAACTTTTAATTTTTATTATAAAATATTATAATATTGTCAAATATTTAATTGATGAAGATTGTATATATTTAAGGTATACAACATGATTTGATATATGTACATATTGTATAATGATTATTACAATCAAATTAATACATCCATCACCACCCATGCTGTACATTAGATCCCCAGAACCTGTTTCTCTTATAACTGAAAGTTTATACCCCTTAATCAATATTTCCCCATTTCCCCCTCCCACCAGCCCCTGGCAGCCACCATTCTACCCTCTGTTTTTATGAGTTTGACTTTTAAGATCCCATATATAAGTGAGGTCATGCAGTATTTGTCTTTCTGTGCCTGGATTGTTTCACTTAACATGATGTCCTTGAGTTTATCCATGTTGTTGCAAATAATATAATTTCTTTCTTTTCTAAGGCTGAATAGTATTCTGTTGTGTATAGAAACCACAGTTTCTTTATTCATTCATCCATTAATGCATATTTAGGTTGTTTCCACACCTTGGCTATTGTGAATAATGCTGCAACAAATGCAGTAGTGCCAATATCTCTTTGAGATGCTAATTCCATTCCCGTGAATCTTTATAAACATCAATTTTTTTTCCTAATAGATAAAATGAAGAATTTGAACTACATGATCTTACAAGGTCTTTTCAGCTTCTATGAGCATTATCCTTTGTAGGAACAACTTTAATTAGCTAGGAATAATCCTAGCAGCATCTGGAAGAGGGACGAAGGAGAATTAGGCAAAGCATACCCACCAACTGACTCCTGCTTTTGGAGACTGGATCAGAATTGGGCAATAAAATTCAGATTCATGGAGATTTCCTTTAGCTCCCAGGGCAAACTCTGAGTGGTAAAGGAGATCTTTGTTTCTAGTTTCATTTTTACACCAGTTGCACAGCTGTTCTTATTTCCTTTTTAGAATGATAAAACCCGAGGATGTCTTGCTTAATTCTTTATTTCTCTGTTTTTAATCTTTAAAACAACCAAACCAGATACTAATAGTTCTGCACTTATTGTGGCCAACTCTGCAAGAATATGTGTCCTGTAAGTAGACTGATTTGTAATATCTGAACATCAGCTCTAGATATGTGGAGTTAAATTGTTTCCGTGGTTTGCTTTGTTGCATAGAGTTTATGCTTTTTTTCCAGCCATGAAAAATACATTTGGAAATGCTAGTATTGTGTCACTATGACAATTTAATATCAAAGAAAATCCATGAGAAGAAAAGGCAACCCATCCAAATGTGGTGAGAATTGACCTACTAGCTTTGCAGCTCAAAATGTATTATGATAGCAAGTTGTGCTGACATATTTTGACAATTCAGAGTAATTGTTCACCTAGTAGCCATCACAATTTTATCAACAAGGCTTTTATAAAAGTACTCCTAATCAGCAACATCAAAATTTATAAGTTTCCCTGGAGCCCCCTGGAATAGTTTGAAAACTATTGAGATGGAGGGAAAAACGGAAAGACACATTGAGATGAGGATCACAGGTGACCAACCAACATTAGGGATACACATTGGTTCCCTGATTCTTCATTGAAAAAAATAGAGAAAAAGAATCTTCCAAAGTAAGTATCAGAGTTAATAAATTTAGTTTTCTTTAATATGAATGATGGCTCACTTGCCAGAATGTATGTTTGACTGTCCCAGAGTGGCTGTCTGTCTGAGGTTTCCATCCTTTGATAGTTATTTTCTTTGGAGATAAAAGTGTATTTTTCTGACATTCTTACAGTGATTACACTACCAAGAGCTCAGAGCAATTCAAGATAAAGCAGAAGCTGACAGTCTGTGGGACTGTTCTCTATGCCCATCCTCATACCTCATACTCTCTGGTCACCATGCCTCCCCATCCCAAGCCCAGTGTCCCTACTCTGGCCTGACCCTGTGGCCAGTGATCCATCTGGATCCAAAACCATCCCTCTTCCCTCTCACTGAAACACGATTCTGATTTCCCAAGAATTAGAAAACTATAACGGATTCCTTGGATATTGTTTCTAGCTCCAATAATGTATTCATCCATTCAATACATATATTTTGAGTGCCCATTTTATGAGGCATCTTCTATATGCTTAAATACTCTCTACAACTTACATATCTATCACTTAGCTACCTTTTGTCATCTGTCACTTATCAAGTGCACATTTAGCTCGAGTAACTCCAAGGCTGAGGAGCTCTTAAGGAAGACGCTCCTAAAGCCCCCCTGTTACCACTTCAGAAGGCTGTGCTAGAAATTGGTTTCCTCCTTTATTTATTTTCTTTGAAAGTTGTAAATAAGACTAATGGTGGCTGATAAGAATAGAAGTATTACTGCTGAGACATCAAGAGAAAGGAAAAAGATGAGAGAACAAACAAAACCATCGCCATGAACCTTTAGTAAGCCCAGAAATAATCTATGGAATTATTCCATTGTCTCTCCTTTACTCACTTCCCACACTCCAATCTGGCCTTTATTCCTATCACTGCCACCAACACAGCTCTTGAAAGTTTCAGCAGAGGCACCTGCCTTCATAAATCAGAGGACATTTTTCATTCATCATTTTACTCAACCCCTTCATTAGTACAGGCAATCCCAGGTTTCAGACAAGATACTTTCCTGAGAACATCTTTAGGTTGGATTTGTATGTAACTTGGATCCCTGATGAACAGCACATACACAGTAATAATAATAACAATAATATAATGGCTCATATGTGGTAATAACAATATAGTGGAATAGTGTAATACTGTAATAATAATAATACAATACCCCTGTACTGTAATAAGTTACAGGAACTATTGTGTTCTTTATTTTAATTCACACAAACAGAACATAAAAACAAACTCACACAAAAAGTTTAGATAGGAGATAGGAGAAATTTCACAAAAGAATATTAAAAGTTAACACCTGTTGCATCAACATTAGGCTAATAGGAATGTTATGCTTATTTTGATCTTCTAATCAAATCAATAATAACCGTTCCATCTCAATAATTAATCCACTACACTGCTTAG
>CAUYRT010087564.1:0-31554 GCA_963574885.1 Lepilemur ruficaudatus | reverse complement strand
CTCTTCATTCATTCTTCATTTACTAAATCATTCATTCAGTTGGCTGGTCAACAAATACGTACTAAGAGCTATTTTATATGCATTAGGGAAGGGATATAGAGAATAATGGGCAGTCTCCATTTAAAGGACAATTATAAATATCACACAGGCGACAAGGCCTCATACGAGCATAGACATCGCTGTTGATTCAGCCAATGGAGAGATCACTGCAAATGGAGCAGATAAGAAAAAAATGATAAGCAGGGCTTAGCTTGAATAGGTGATAAACACATGGATACAAGAAAGAAATAAGAGCAGGTAAACAAGGTACAGAAGAGTGGTAAACTCTGAATACACTGCTAAACCTGCTGCAGAAGGCCCTGATACAAGCGTAATAGAAGACAGCAGCGCGTATGCATGTCAGAACCAGACTGCTGAATGCAAACGTGGGCTTCATCTTCTAAATAACAGAGAGGTGCTACTATTCTTGAGTAGAAGAAAAAGGGCATTATATCTCTGAACTGGGGATTCTCAAAAATTTAAAAAGTAAAAACAGAACTATCATATGGTCCAGCAATCCCATTTCTGGGTATATATCCAAAGAAAATGAAATCAGTATGGTAAAGAAATACACCTGCACGCCCATGGTTATTGTAGCATTGTTTACAATAGCCAAGGTATGGAATCAACCTAAATGCCCATCAAAGGATTAATGGATAAAGAAAATGTGGTAAATACACACAATGAAATGCTATTCAGCCTTTAAAAAGAAGGCAATCCTCTCATTTGTGACAACATGGAAGACCCTGGAGCGCATTATGCTAAGTGAAACCAGCCAGGCACAAAAAGACTAATGCCATACGATCTCATTTCTAAAAAAGTTGAACTCATAAAAGCAGAAAGTAAAATGATGGTTTCCAAGGGCTGGAGAAAGAGAATGGTGGGGAGAGGTTGGTAAAAAAAAAAACGCAAAATTTCAGTTGGAAAGGAAGAATAAGTTCAAGACATCTATTGTAAAACTGGGTGACTACAGTTAATAACAATGCATTGTAGTCTTGAAAATTGCCTAGGTGACATTCCTGCCCCTGACAGCTCGGTGATCCCTCTGCTGTGCAAATGTCACCAATCCAGGCAACCTGAAGAAATACCCTGGGAAGGGAACCGCTTCCCCAAGGGGACTTTCTGGTGAGGAATCCACACCATCAAGTCCAACTGTGCTTCCCCAGCCCCTAAGCAAGCCCCACGTGACAGGTTCTTGGGCAGCGTCTGCCCTGTCCCTCGGACCTCCCCCAACAAGCCCCGGATCCACCGCAGCAATAACCCCGGACAACTGCACACACCTGTGTGATCCTCTGGTCACTGACAGCTGTTTCTTAGAAATGACTAAGCCCTGTTTCCTGAAACACATATGTCTCTTCTTTACTGCTCTAAAGGACATGAAACAGCCGATAAGGGGGCAGGTGTGGGCTGTAATGCAGTGTCATTAAGCAAAGTTAAGTGGCCGGAAACAGAGCCCATCTTCCAAACTTCAGGCAGGGAAAGGGCTTTGGGGGCATCATGATATGCATCCTTCAGCAAGTGCTCCAGGGGACGGGTCACCTTTTAGAAGCCAAAATAGGCAATTAGGAAGAGATGGACTAGCTTCTCCCTTTTTACTAAGCACAAGCTCTAGATTACCCAAAACCTGTGCCCCCAACACGGCACAAACAAACGGCACCACCTCTCATTAGGACATTTATTGAGAGGAATCTATTGATTCTCAAAGAGGAGAATCAATGTTATTTGGGGGGAATGAATTTGCCTCTCAGGAAATGCATGGGAAGCATTTTCTTAATTGTAGCGACAGTGTTTCCAGCAGTGGTGGGCACCCAACCAGCTTGACACCCGTGAGTGCGGCTCGGACGGGCACAGGCTCCCCGTGGGGCAGGAGTGGGGACCACTCCTGACACAGCAGCGAGCTGCCTTTTCCAGAGAATCTTCTCCCCCCCAGGGTTTATTCTGGGTTTAGAAGACCAGCCTGTGGGTACGGGTGGGGGTGGGGCACAGCCACTAGGAGAGCCTACTTTCCAGTGCTTGTTCATGGAACCAGCAAAGGCAGCCCCTGGTGCATGGTAAGGACACCACATGGTCACTGCAATCGCTTTTTTTTTTTTTTTTGAGACTCACTCTGTCGCCTGGGCTAGAGTGCCATGGCATCAGCCTAGCTCATAGCAACCTCAAACTCCTGGACTCAAGCGATCCTCCTGCCTCAGCCTCCTTAGTAGCTGGGACTACAGGCATGCGCCACCACGCCCGGCTAATTTTTTTTTCTATATATTTTTAGTTGGCCAATTAATTTCTATTTTTAGTAGAGACAGGGTCTCGCTCTTGCTCAGGCAGGTTTCGAACTCCTGACCTTGAGCGATCCTCCCACCTCGGCCTCCCAGAGTGCTAGGATCACAGGCGTGAGCTACCACGCCTGGCCCCAAAATTAATTTTTTAATATGTTTTAAAAGGGGTAAAACTAAAACTCTAAATGAAAATAAAGCATGTGTACGTGTATGCCTGTGTGTGCTTGTGTGTGCATATGCACATATGTATATGTGTGTATATGTGTACATTCGTGTGTATGTGTGTGTGTGTGTGTGTGTGTTTTGGTAAAGTCTGCTAAGGTGATTTGCCAGTTATCGGTCTGTTGCCTCTCAACTCTGAAATCTAGCCTTTGCCCTGCTTCTGATACTGCTGTTTTCCTCCTTTGCCAACTGGCGTGATATTAAGCCTCATAATAGACAACATGGAAGGACATTGAAAAAAGGAGGAGTTTTTTTTTTTTTAGCAAGTGCTTTGGCGACACCCCTGTGGGCAGCTTCCGTGTCACTCTGTGCGGTGGCTTCCCTGCTCACCATCCTGCCGGCGGATCCCCAGCGAGCTCTGCAGCCGCAGGTCCTCCGTGAGCGTTTCTGCCGTCTCTCCACGGAGGTCTGATCTCCCTTTTGGGTGGCGGTCACTTCCAGATGTGCTTCTTCTGCAGAAGTGACTGCTCCTTATATCTGTGATTCAAATATCCTTTACCATTCTTCGCCTGCTTCCAGCCAACCCCTTGTTAAGCTAATCCCAAGTGTTGTTAGTATCTTTTTATAATAAATGTCTCCTTCGAAAATACTATGTGGCTCCTGCCTCCTGGTTATCACCTGACTAATCGACAAAGTTTTGCTAGGGCCAGGAGGAGGATAAAAATATGAATTAACTGTTGATATTGTTAGGAAAACAAGTTAATTGTGTAATTAAAAAAATGTAAGAGTAGCCACTGAAAGAATAGAAACAGAATTTGTAGTCTCTCGATTAGAGGGAATAAAAGATAGAAGACTATTAAAACAATGGAAGGCAGATAAATGTGAATATTTTTAAAAGTTATATAAAAAATTGAAGAACCATGTTTCTTGAAATTATTTAATGTTATATTTTGAAATATGCCAAACATTATATATTGTTTATTGACACACAAATCAGTCAATGCGTAGATACGCAGCACAAAGCGATAAACACCCAGTTCTTCGCAGCGACCCACTGTGGGGAAGTCAGGGAAGGGTCTTGGGTCACATGTGGTCTGTTGGGGGTTGTGACTGAATCTGTGCTTTACTTAAAAAAATAACTGAAGCAAATACGGTATAATGTTAAGGTCTCACAAAGCTGGGTGGTAGGTATCAGATTGCTGTATTATTCTCCGCCATTGCTACACATGAAATATGACATATTCAAAGCCTATGAGACAAGGGCACTTATATATCAAGGAAGAAGATCAGTGCAAGACACAGGTGGGAGACTTCATAGAATTTCTTGAGTTGAATTGGAGCAAACTTGCAACTTACTTATTTTCTTTTTCCTTTCATGGGACAATAATTCCCATTCAGGTTCCCATTAGAGTTTTGGGGGGAGGGTAAGGATGGGGTAAGGCGAGGGAGGAGAGAGGCCCAAATACTTTTCAGCCCTTGGTCTGCACTGCACCCTCCTTTGTGTGATATTAAAGGCCCTTTTGTGTGACCCTAACCTTTCTCCCAGTCTCTTCTCTCACCCTTCCTCCCACACGCCTTCGCTGTGATAGCAATAAACACCTTCCTGTTTCTGACACGCCGTGCGTGGGACTACAGGCATGCGCCACCATACCTGGCTAATTTTTTCTATATATATTTTTAGTTGGCCAATTAATTTCTTTCTATTTTAGTGGATACACGGGTCTCACTCTTGCTCAGGCTAGTCTCGAACTCCTGACGTTGAGCAATCCTCCCGCCTCGGCCTCCCGGAGTGCTGGGATTACAGGCGTGAGCCACCGCGCCCGGCCATCTCATCCATCTCATCTGCTTTCAATGCCGTGTCCTCTTCCCTTCCTGGTGAGCTCATCTGACAAATGGTGCCTTCTCCCCTCGAGCCCTCCCAAGCCCCTAGGTGGAGTCGGTCACCCTCTACTCCGCATCCTCACAGCACTTTGGACACTCCAGCCCCACCCCCGGCCATAAGCGCGTATCTGCAGAGCACGCCCGTGATCCGCACTAGATCCGAGCTCCTTGAAGACAGAGGCCATGCTCCAGTTACACGGCTCAAGTTACGCTTTCTACCTGCGGTTAGCTCGGCACTGGGCACAGGCTATGTTTAAATGCTTCGGCGATCCGACTCTATTCCACAAGCCAAAGAGGGGGCAAGCAGCCTGCTAAGTCACACAGCTGGGAAAACGGTAACGCGAGGATGAAAAACCTAGGTCTGTTTTACTCCAAACTCACGCTGCCCTGTGCTGCCTCGGGGTCTCACTCATCTCGGGGTTCCCAGGGTCTGTTCCACAGCCAAGTGCGTAGTAGGCCCTCATAAATATCTGATGAATGAATGAAAGAGTAGGTGAATGTATGAATGAGGGAGCCCAGGACCCACTGGAGGCAGAAAGCATGTGTTCCAGAAACAACACGTTTCTACCTTGTGTGTGGAGAGCAGATAATGTTAATTTGCACGTTATTTCTGCTTTGCATTCTAACAGGTTTACAAAAAAGGGCATCTGGGCTCGAAAACTGCATCTACCACATTTCACTGCTGACTAAAGTGATATAAAATGTAGTATGAATGACTTCAAATAAGCCAACAGAGCAAGCGCAAGAAACAGCAGAAACTGTAGCAATGGAGGTAAGACAAATAGGACCTGAAACACCTGGGTCTTGTGGATGAGAAATCAAAGAACAGAGCTTTTTAGTTTGGTTTTGTTTGGCCGGCAAGTTAAAAAGACAAAGAGTCTGACATTCACGCGTGGATTTTTAATGAAATGTGTACAGTATTTCAAGAAGTCCTTTCATCTGGAGACCTCAAAGTATTTGGCACATTTTTTGGCGTCTATTTGGAAAGGGGAGAGATTCTTTCACCGCTTGCTGAACCGATGCTAACTTCAGGATAAAATTAAAACAACCTGTGTGGCAGGGTTAGCTTTGGAGGCAGAGGGCACGCGGGAGGCCGTGGTGGGGGTTGAGTCTGACATTTAGACAGGCGGGAAGGCGTGCTGTCCCCACCACAAGGCACCGGCCATCTATGCCTGGGATCACTCGTTCATTTGCCGGAATATGTTACGGATTCAACCTCTGGCCATTTTGGAGACCAGGGTGTGAGTACTGGTTCTGGCACTTTCTATCTGTCCAACTCCAGATGTAGAAGTGACTTCCTTACTTTGAGTCATTTCCTCATCTGTAAAATGGGGATGCCAGTACTCGTGTATGTGACGTTAGTGGTTCTCATTTTATAGATAAGCAAAAGTGAGTCTCCGTGAAGTTAAGCGACCTGCCCGCGGCCACAGAAGTAGGAAGAGACGGCGCTGTGACCGCCTGGGCCCTCCGACTCCAAGGAGGAGATGCTGTGGGCCGTCACAAAGATGGGAAGAGATGGCCACGTCAGGGCCCCAGGGTCACACAGCATGGCTTGCTGGAGTTGTGTATTTGCAAATTTTTAAGAAAATGGTGAACATGCTCATTTCATTGACGATTTTGGCTCTAACGTGACATGCTCAGCTTTTACACTTAGAATTACCACTTGGTGCTAACAGATGCCCTGTGCCTAAGCCCTTAAAGGCAACACCCAAATTACTGTTGTAGGGTAATCATTAGCAACTTAGAGGATGATAATTTCCTAAACCCTGCTTATTTTTCTAAAGGAGCATATTTCCATTTTGATAAGCCTTCCAGGCAGATGTGATAACTGATGGATTAAAAACCCTTGGTGCAGACCAGCTGGGATCCGCATCAGGAAGCGCTTTCTCAGAGCAGGGTTCCTCGTCCCCTGGACACCCTCCCGCTGGGCGGCGGGCCGCTCTCCCCTTGCAGATGCACACCTTGGCCACTAGGTGGCGGACGTGTAAAGCCAAAGACCCAACCGCGGACCGCAAGGAGCCAGGATCCCCTCGGCGCCGCCCTTGCCTTCTGATGGCTTTGAAGTTTGGAGGCAGAGACTTTTTCAGCCTCTAAAGCCATAGCTCCACAGGGCAACCGGTGCTTCATCCTTCGTAAAAGTCTGCATGTGCATCCCCTGAATATTGGATCTTCACCCTCCCTTCACCCGCCATCCATTTGCCTTCTGTCCGTCCACCAAATACTGATGGACGTCGACTGTCCCAGGCACTGGGGATGCAAGCAGCGAATAGGCAGGCCCAGACTTCGCGCACATCCTAACGCGGAGCCGGACAGCAGCAGGAATCAGACGCGTGAGCGGACAGTGGCGACCTGGGGTACAGGTCGTGAGGGAAGGCACTGGAAGCCTTGAGAGTGTGTCACCTGCAGGCACCTGACTTTCCTGACGAGTGCACTAGCTAGGGGAGGAGGAACGGGGCGCGGGGGGATTCTAAGCTGAGAGAAGAGGGTATACAAAGGCCCCAAAGATGAGAAAAGCCTGGTGAGTTCCAAGCAGGCCTGCGGGTGGGGGGAGGGCCCAGGTGGGGACTGGGCCATGCGGGGTCTTACCCGGCAATGGAAACCTTGAGGTCTCTGCCGTCTGAGCCCTCTCCCTGCAGCTCCCCTCCTGCACGAACCCCAAGCTGCAGCCACACTGAACTTTCTGTGAGGTCTCTCCACGGCTCAGGACTCAGGAGCAACAGGCTTCCTGCGGTGGCAGCCGTGTACACATGCCCACCGCCTGAGGATGCCTCGACAGAGCGAATACGTTCCTCACTCCAGGAGGAACCTGAGAAACCAGGCTGCCTTGTGTCCGGGACCTCCCCCGGCCCGCCCACCCCCGCAGGAGGAGAGAGGCTGGGAGGGGACTTGAGGAAGGCAGCATAGGCTAGAATGCAAGAGTCCGGTGTCACACGGTGGCGACGGCATGGTTCCATTCCAATCCTGGCGCTGCCCCCACCATCTGGGTGACTTTGGGCAAGCTAACCTCTACGTTCACTGGTGTTTCCTCTCCAGTAAAACAGCAGCAAGACAGTACTTACCACCCAGGAGTGTTCTGAGGATTAAATAAGTTAATATTATTCATGGAGCACTCAGCACACTTGGTTAGCAAATATTAAATAAATCAGGTGCTAAGAACACAGAGTCTGGCAGCCAAATTCTTGGCTTGATTGTCAGGTATCATGTGGCTCCTCTCTGGCCTGTGTCCATATCTGCAAATCATGGATAATGACCATCTGCCTTATTTAACAAAAAAATAAGGTTAAATAATCCATTTAAGAGCAACAGGGAAAGGCAAAAGTAACTCCACCCAAATTTTCAAGCGATCCTCCTGCCTCAGCCTCCAGAGTAGCTGGGACTATAGGTGCTCGCCACCATGCCCAGCTTATTTTTCTATTTTAAGTAGAGACGGGGTCTCGCCCTTGCTCAGGCTGGTCTTGAACTCCTGAGCTCAAATGATCCTCCTACCCTGGCTTCCCAGAGTGCTAGGATGACAGGCATGAGCCACCGCATCCAGTCACAGTGTATTTTTAAACAAAAAACGCATTAGAACATAGAAACATAGAAACTCTCAGGATGTGTCGCGTGTGATATGGGTAAATAACATCTCAGGCAACATTTGGGGGGATGTTCTGGGTGTTTCCGTGAAAGGCACTCTCACTGGGGTCACAGTCAGGAGTCTAAGTGCCACTGCAGAACCTGCCTAGTAACAGGCACCCCCTGGGGCTCTCTGGCAGGTAGTGGAGATGCCCAGTAAATGCGGCCTGTGCCAGCAGAGGGCGCTGGCACCAAGCACCCACTCAGGGAGGCCCCAGCTCCCCCTGGAGCAGGCGGGCTCAGCTAGGGAGGAAGTGGGGTCACCCGCCATCCTGCTGAGGGCCACAGCCCAGCTCCAGAGCAGAGCAGCGGAAGGACCGCAGCCTTGGGCCTGGGTTTCCCTTCTGCTCTGCTGTCCCTGTCATCTGCTCACCCTCAGCTTCTCCCCTTCCTCTCACGCGACAACCCTGTCCCCTTGGTCCTTGTTCTCCGTGCTTTTCCTGTCTTCCCCCACCCTTCACCTCTCTGTCCAGGACACACGCACTCACGCAAATATTTTTCAGACAATTCAGCCTTTATTTTCCAAAATAATTCTGTAGTTTCCACTTTTTTCCATGAAACTGAGGCCAGGCAACAAACAAGAGCACACGAATTCTCTCCAACCTGCCGCGTGTGCCCTGGCCTGCAAGGACAGGGGGATGCCCGAGGGCAGGCGGCAGCAGGGCCAAGGCTTCCAGGTCTTGCCGCTCTCCCGCACAGTGAGTGGCCATCAGAGCCGAGGGCAGGCGGCAGCAGGGCCAAAGCTTCCAGGTCTTGCCGCTCTCCCGCACAGTGAGTGGCCATCAGAGCCACAGCCCGCAGGGAGTAGCCTGGGCACCAAACCCCTGGGGAAAATGGGGCACGGAGCTAAACTCCGTCTCCTACCAACCTGGCACGGCACGGAACCCTCCTAAAGCAACAGGGTGGGGACCCAGTATCAGAAAGAAAGGGGTCAAGGGACAGTGTCTCTCTGAGCAAGATGAGGAAGGAGCTGTCCCACCCAGCCTGAGGCCGACAGCCAAACATGAGCTGAGGAGAGGTCTTGCTTTTCCCCTTCAACGTTCCATCTCAGAACCACAAACTGCTAGGCTGCAGGGCAAGAAGGGCTGGGCAGGGGTCAAGGATAAGGAGACAACGCCACCCTGGCCCTGACAAGGAAGCCCTTTTGGTTAGTCTCATTCTGGCCACAAATATGCCCCCTTCTCCCATAACCCAGGGCCCCAGCTGGGAGAAGGGGAGAAAGGGCGCCGGTCCCGGCCACAAGAGCCAGTCAGGGAGAGGGGACTGGTCAAGAGAGCTACAGTGGCCGATCTCTCTGCAGATGCCCCCACAGAAAGCTCAAGACGTGGACATTTCTGGTCCCAACAAGCTCAAGTGTCCCCTACCACACAGTGGTTTCTTAACACCCTCCAACAGCCCCCAGAATGGTTCTCCTGGTCTGCCTCCCTTGAGAACTAGAGAATAATCCTCACGTTATCATCTGTGCACTCGAATGCCACTCAAAAAAAAAAAAAAAAAGATAAACGGGCCCAAGAGGGAAACACAGACAGGACACTGCAGCCTGAGGACTGTGGTCCTGTCTCAGCTCATGATATGGCAAGGAAGGGGCCCAGGAGGGACAGTCAGGTGCTGCTAATTCCAGCTGGGATCATAGCCATCCCAGGTCTGCGGAGGAGCCAGGTGGACACGGCGGCCCCGGAACTGGAAAGTGACAATGCCCCGGTAGCCAGCCCTGGGGACCCCCGACTTGAGGTCATCCATGACACCCAGGGCCTTGGCAAAGGCCTTGAAGCTGTCCCTGCCCGTATACTGCACCCGCACCTCCCCCAGCTCCTTGCGGTCGTTGGTCTTCACCTTCTCCACCTGCAGCTGCGGAGCACCGTAGACGCGGGCGAGGAAGTCCCGGTCGTAGGCCTCCCGCCGCAGGTACGACAGGTCCAGCTGGGTGAAGTGCACGAACTGCTGGTTCAGCTTGATGAACTTGAGGTGCTGG
Source organism: Lepilemur ruficaudatus (assembly GCA_963574885.1). Taxonomy (NCBI): domain Eukaryota; kingdom Metazoa; phylum Chordata; class Mammalia; order Primates; family Lepilemuridae; genus Lepilemur; species Lepilemur ruficaudatus. Next base: position 21,615 of record CAUYRT010087564.1, on the reverse strand, counting down.
TCGAAGAACTGCCCGTGGCTTACCCCCTTGCGGCCAAAGGTCATCGTTCTTGAGATCTCAGGGCGTACACAGGCTCGCCCCTTCCGCTGCTCGGGCCGGCGCATCCAGTCATCCCAGAAGGCCTTGGGCCACTTGGGCTCCAGCTCAGCCCAGAGCTCAGCCAGGAGCAGCCAGCCCAGGCCAGGGAAGAAGTCCGTGCGGTAGAGCAGCTCGGGCTTGCTGGAGTCCACCATCTGCTCCTTGCCGTTGTCATTCCAGGCAGACACACACCAGAGGGAGGGGTCAGCCCTCAGCAGTGGGTAGGTGGCCTGGAAATACTCGAAGAAGTCCGGGGCCACCTCCAGGTCATCCTCCACCACCACGGCTGCCGGGAACTTGAACTCATGGAAGATCTGGCCCAGCGCCCAGCGGTAGTGCCGGGCGATCCTGTAGTAGCCCTGGAACTTGCGGTGGTCAGGTGGCACGGCAATGTTGCTCAGGTCGGGCTGGCGGATGTGCGTGACGGCGCTGCCATAGGAGGCGATGACCTGGGCTGTCTCCTCGTGCCCACAGTCCTGGCTGACGATGACGGGAAAGCGCTCGGCCGAGGGCCGATAATGCAGCAGCTTGTCCAGGCAGCGGCGGACAGTGCTGCGGTCACAGGCGATGACCAGGATGGGGATCACTGCGGGCAGTGGGCTCACAGGCACACGCGGCTGGGCTGGAGGGGCCGCAGTGGGCACCCTCCAGCGCTGACTCCATAGCGCATGGTGCTCCCTGATCTGCTGCAGCAGCCCCCGCTGGCGCTCCAACTCCACCTCAGCGTCCTGGGCCAGGCGGATCACTTCTCGGGTGAGGCTGGCAGGGTCATCGCCGAGAGCACCATCCAAGGGTGGCCTGCCAGGCGCTGGGCGTGTCCAGAAGAAAAGGAGCAGCAGGGCATTCCAGGCCACAAAGAGGATGGCGCCCCACAGCACGAGCCCTGCAGACTGCTTCTTCAGCATCCTGGCCCCCACGGGGGAGCGTGGGCAAGGGGAGGGCTCAAGGCTGCCCTTGGCTAGCCTGGCTCACTCACCCAGTCCTAGGGATGCTTCCTCTGGCCTATGGGATTAGGAAGCAGCCATGCACCTAAAGAGAGGAGAGAGAAAACCGACCATCACCACAAAGGCACGTGGCTCCACACCCCCAGAGGGTTGAGGAACGTGGTGGTGGATACAGAAACAGGTAAAAAAATAAATAAATAAATAAATAAAAATAAGGAAGAAGGCAGGCCAGGAGGTTGACTCCAGAGCACTCTTAGAAAGAGCTGCCTTCCCCCTAATCTAGGCAGTCAACCTGCACGGCAAAATAGGATTGGGACACCATGCTCCACCACTCCAAAATGTGCTGAGGAGTCCCCAGAAAAGCAACATGTGTTTGAGGGGGAGGCAGAGGGTGATACTGGAGAGGAGAGAGCAAAATCACCCCAACTTCCCCTTCTCTATCTGACGGATTTCATTTCCCATCTTCTATCCAGAGCTTAGGGGCGTGACCAAAGGCCTCCCATTCCTCAAATCAAACTGCCCCAAGATCACTGATTTTAAAAATCAAATATTATACATCAGCACTAAAGCTAGCACCTTACTTAATAAGGAAGGTACTTACCAAGCACCTTTGTAAGGGAATGGTCAGGAGCCCACAAATGTCAGGAGCAAAGCCAAGCTGACAAATGTCAGCTTGTCACAAATGTCAGGAGCAAAGCCAAGCTGCCCATGATCTCCAGGGATATTAACATTTTGATGGATGTATCAGCCAATGCAAGTGAACCACAAAAAACAATTAAAAACAGAAATGGAAAAGAAGCAAAAGTATCTCTATTTGCTGATGCTGTGAGAACACGCCTGGAAAACAATTCAATGATAAAAAACTAAACCAAACAAAGAACTAAGCAAGGTAGCAGGATATAAAAATCAACATACAAAAATCTATAGCCTTCATATCCACAAATAGTAGTAACTCATTATAAAAAATAATGGATGAGAAAACCCTATTTACAAAAGCCATGGAAATGATAAAATATTTGGAAATAAACTTGAGAAACATTCAAAACCTATATGAACACAACCATTAATTCCTGAAAGAATATAAAAGAATACAAAAGAATACTTTAGGATCCCTTATTCTTGGTTAGGACATCTCAGCATCATCAAAATCCCAATAAAATGCTTTTTTTATGGAACTAGACAAACTAACACTGAAGTTTACATGAAAAACTAAACAACACAAAAATATCTAGAAAAATAATGAAAATGAGCTGTGAGGGGGGCCTAGTCCTTCGAGAGACATTAAAATACATACTACAAAGCCTTTGTAATTAAAACTGCCTGGTACTGGTACATAAACAAACAGGCCATCCAATGGAATAGAATTTAAACTCCAGAAATAAATTCACTACACACAGAAATCTCATGTATGACAAAGGTGATAATTAAAATTACTGGGGCAAAGATGGTCTTACAATAGTTACAGTAATTATATAGCTATGCCATGGTTTGAATATGGTTTGTCCCTCTGAAACTTGTGTTGAAATTTGATCCCCAGTGTGGCAGCGTTGGGAGGCAGGGCCGAGTGGGTCCATCATGAATAGATTAACGCCCTCTCACAGGAGTCAGCGAGCTCCCCAGAGACGGCAGCCTGCTATCCGCGAGCCCAGTGTCTCCAGCGTGACTCTTCAATGCACCGAGACCCTGACCAGATGGGGTGCCTAATCTTGAACTTTCCGGCTACCAGAATCACTGGCCAAATAAACCTCTTTTCTTTATAAATTACCCAATCTCAGGTATTGTTATAGCAGCACTAAATAGACTAAGAAAAGCTATTTGGAAAAAAATAAAATTAGATCCATGCGCAAGAACAACTTCCAAGTGGATCAGAGATTTAAATATAAAAAATAAAACTATAAAAACGCTGGCGAAAAATATGGGTAAGTTCCTCCAGAACCTGCGTGTAGGGAAGGAAAAGCTTTCTAAGTATGAGTCAAAATCCAGATGCAACGAAGGGGAAGACTAATATATTTCACTACTTGAAACACTTTTACACGGATAAAAATACCATAAAGTAAAAGACAAATGACAAACCACAAGAGAATTTTTGCAACATACATCACAAATAAAGAACCAATACCCTAGGAGGCAACGACCTTTCAAAAACAGAGGGGAAAAAAGGACAAAAATTCCACAGGAAAATGGGACAAAGAAAAAGGTAACTCACACAAACGGTCCTTATATGAAAAAATGTTCAACTTCACTCACAGTAAGAAAAACACAAATTAAAACTATCCTGAGACGGTATTTCTCAATCATTAGACTGGCAAAAATTCAAAAACTTGTCCTTCTACTCTCTTAGTGTCAACTGAAGAAGTTCTTAATTTTGATAATGTCCAATTATCAGGGATTTTTTTTTCTTTTATGGATCATACTTTTGGCATTACATCTAAAAAATCTTTGCCTAACCCCAGATCACAAAGATTTTTCCCTATGTTTTCCTCTATAAGTTTTACAGTTTTAGATTTTACATTTAGGTTTATGATTCATTCTAAATTGAATTTTATATGATGTGAGGTATGGAACTGATGTCTTTTTATAGTAGTTTGTCAAAATGCTAAACACAGAGTTACCATATGACTCAACAAATGTACTCCTAGGTACACATCCAGGAGAAATGAAAACCTACGTCCACACAAAAAACCTACATAGGAATGTTTATAGCAGCTTCATTCATAATCACCCAAAACTAGAAATAACCCAAAGGCCCATCAGCAGGGGAATATGGATAAACAAATTTGGGTTTACCCATAAATTGCAATAATATTCAGCAGTAAAGTCAAATAAACTGATATACACAACACACGGAGGAATCTCAAAGTAATTACAGAAGATGTGAAAGACCAAAAAAGAGCGCATACACTATGGTTCCATTTATATAAAACTTCGGAAAACAAAAACCAATCTGTATTGAGAGGAAGCAGATCAGCCGGGCGCGGTGGCTCATGCCTGTAATCCTAGCATTCTGGGAGGCCGAGGCGGGATGGCTCAAGGTCAGGAGTTCAAAACCAGCCTGAGCAAGAGTGAGACCTTGTCTCTACTATAAAAAAAAAGAAATTAATTGGCCAACTAAAAATATATAGGAAAAAAAAAAAATAGCCGGGCATGGTGGCACATGCCTGTAGTCCCAGTTACTTGGGAGGCTGAGGCAGGAGGATCGCTTGAGCCCAGGCGTTTGAGGTTGCTGTGAGCTAGGCTGATGCCACGGCACTCTAGCCCGGACAATAGAGTGAGACTCTGTCTCAAAAAAAAAAAAAAAGAAAAAAGAAAGCAGATCAGTGGTTGCCTGAGGATGGTGGGGGAGGGCCAGTAGAGAAGGTATCAGGAAGGGCATTAGGAAGCTTTTAGGAGGGTGTGTGTTTACTACCCTATCCGTGGTGATACTTTTTTTTACAGGTGCATGCAAATGTCAAAACTTATCAAATTGTACATTTTAAATATGTGCACCTTACTGTATGTCAATTATACCTTAATAAAACTTTAAAAAAAATATATCATTGGGTAGATGACAAAATTGGAATATAGAGATTAGGTTAACTGATTGGTAACAGCTATGGGTATGTAAGAGAATATCCCAATTCTAGGTAATACATCCTGAAGTATTTAGAGGTAGAGAGCCAACTTCTCAAATGGTTCAGAACAAAAATATAACATATATATGTGGAGAGAGAGCAAACGGAGCAAAACATTAACAGATGAAATCTGAGTCAAGGGAATACATACATGACTTTTCTTATACCATTTTTATTTTTTCAACTTCTTTGTAACTTTCAAACTATTTCCAAACAAAGTTTCTTACAAATCAAATATGTGGACACAGCACACAGCTCTAAATAGCTTTGTGCATCAATGTGGCTTCATCTGGGCACATCACTAAGGCAAACTGAGAGCACCTGTTCACCCTGAATGCCTCGGTCACTCGACAACACGTAACACACACCTGCTCTCTGCCAGGCTCTGGAAAGGGACCAGGACACGCCATCAACAAGAAAAAGGCAGGGTCTCGTGCTCTGCCAGAGCACATTACTTGAAAGGATCCGAAACACTATCCAGTTCCCAGACAGCTGCCATTCCAGACCTCATGTCTCCAGGGCCCTCCTGCCTCTGGTCTCAACCCTTCGTACCCCAGGGCTTCAAGCATGTACCCTTTTATGCCAACTGCCCTACAGTTACCTTCTGCCTCCCAGCTCACTTCTCTAATCCTAGCTAAAACCCTGGGTCCCAGACCTAATCTCTGGGGCCCTGGGCTCTCAAGTCAGCAGATCTGGTATAAAAGAGCTGATCCTGAAGGGTTTCTACAAGGACCGGGATTCTGGAGATACTCCTCCAGCCCCTGCCATCATCCAGTACCACTTGTCTTCCTCCAGGAAACCAATTACCCCCACAATTCCAGAACATCAGTCTCAGAAACCTCAAGTACGTTTCCATTTAACTGTGTAATTAAATTCCTATTTTATCAGCACTCACATACCAATTAGAGTTTCCTGGAAGAAGAGAGCGATGCACAGAAGATTTCCAATGTCTTTACTCTCCCCCAGGATGTGGTCAATGTTGGAACTTTCCCTCCAATTTCATGGCCACGATTTCCTCTCTCTCAGCTTCCTGCCTCCTAAGTGACTGAGCAGGAAAAAGTCTTTAGGTAAACGTACGGGGGAAAGTGAAGAGACAGTGAACTCCACCAGCGGAAGTGCTGTCCTCAAGGCAAGAAGAACATCCTGTCCCTAACTTATCAATGAGCTAGCTCAGACCTGCAAGCTGATGGTAAAACCCTAAGGGACCACATCCTCTCTACCCTTCAGATGACTTCTGTACCCTTCAGGTAACTTTTTACTTTTCTCTAGACACTGGAATTAGGTGGCGCACTCACACTAAGGGAGGCCTGGAAGACCTCCTGCCCCACCCCCTTCAAAGCCATGCAGATCAAAGCAATCTGAGCACCAAGTTGCTGTGCTAGGACCCCTCAACATTTAGATTTGCCTGGGGGTGGGGCCAGTGGCTCACACCTGTAATCCTAGCACTCTGGGAGGGCAAGGCGGGAGGATTGCTTGAGGTCAGGAGACCAGCCTGAGCAAGAGTGAGACCCCGTCTCTACTAAAAATAGAAAAAATTAGCGGGGCATGGTGGCCTCTGCCTGTAGTCCCAGTTACTCGGGAAGCTGAGGAAGGAGGATTGCTCCAGCCCAGGAGTTTGAGGTTGCTGTGAGCTAGGCTGACGTCACGGCACTTACTCTAGTCTGGGCAACAGAGTGAGACTCTGTCTCAAAAAAAAAAAAAGATTTGCCTGGGACCTGAAAACTGGCTTCCGTGTGGATGTCACACATACCCACAAGCCCTCAACTACAACTCCCAAATCGAAAAAGCAATGAAAAGTAGAAGTTTTCTAAACTTATTTGGCAGAAAAACCTCACTCAACCTCATTTGGTGAAATCTGATCTGATCTAATGTGAGGCTACTTACAGTCTTTATTTATCTCTCCTAGTGTGACATTCATACATTTTGCTACAGAAATAAACATGGTGGCTTACCGTGTGCTGCTCCAGATCTTACACTACAGAGTAAACGCACCAGCTCATCTTTTCAAAATCCAAAACATTCTAAACTACGACACACATCTAGCCCCAAGAACTTCAAAATCATGAAAACGGAGGAGACAAGGTTACTCATTTACTGCCAGAATCCCATTTCAAACCCTCCAACCCTTTAACCTGAACTCTTTCCTTATTATAATAGTAAATATTGTTTAAACTTGAACTCTGGATGTAGTAATAGTTTCCTAGCTGGTCTACCTGTCACTAATCTTGCTTCTCCCTAACAAACCTTCAGCAGCAACAGAGCATCCTTCCTAAAGTGCAGAGGCTTCTGTTGCCCACAGAGTAAAATTCAAGCTCGTTACTATGACACACAAGGGCCTTCCCAACAAAATGCCTCAAACACCCTTTTTCAACCTCTCCTCCAACCTGGCCTCAGCAGACTATTATTTCCCCAGTAAGCGCGCCTGTACACAGCTGCGTCTTTGCTCCAGCTGGTCCCTCATCCTGCAATGTTACCCACAGCCCCCACCTGCAAGCCACCCACACATCCTTCAAGGCCCAGTTCAGGCAGCTCCTTCCATACCATCCCAGACTGCCCGTGACTACACGCCCACGGCACTCGCCCCAGACTGTAACAGAATCTGTGGCTGTACCTTACCTGGCTCTTGCCTTTACACCTTAGGAAAAAGGGCTCTATGATGATCTCTGTGCCCATCACGATGCTTGGCACATGTATGAGGTTCAAGTGGTTAGCTGGAAGACTGCTTGCGTTCTTAACTAAATCAGGGAGAAAGGCCAAACCAGCAGCAAGAGAGTGAAAGGTGACATTTTCCAAAGATGACCACCACATATCCCATCCCATAAGCTCTTCTAACAAAGTGACAATGACACTCCTCCCTCCAGAGGTGAGGGTCCATGCTTCCTGCCTTTGATTCTGGGAAGACGTGATGCCACGTGACTTGTGACACTAGTTCATAAAAGGCAACAGTTTCCACCTGGTGCTTTTAAGATGCTTGCTTCTGCAACCCTGCCACATGGATAGGACACCCACAAGTATTCCAGCTGACAACCCCAGCTAAGGTCCCAGATGACAGCCAGCCTCAACCACTAGACATGGGAGGAAGCCTTCCAGATGATCCTGGCTCCAGTCACATCTGACTGCAACCTACATGAAAGACAAGCAAGAACCACACAGCTGAGATACTAATCACGCGATTGTTGTAAGCCACTAAACTTTGGGGGGATTTATTACATAGCAATAAGTACCTGAAACAATGAGTAAAAAAGAACCTACATAACTTTGGCAAACAGGGTAAGTGTCCCTCCCTGCCCCAAATGGTGCACGGGCCCCGAATCCAAATGCTGAGGCCCTGCCTCTACTCAAGTCTCCTTTCTTATCAGGTATCTAATGCTGAATAATACATTACTTTAACTTAATTAAGACAACAGCAATTATTTATTCCCTCTTAGACAGTGGGGTATAGAGGGGATAACCTGTCTCTGCTCTACCATGTCTGGGACTTTGGCTGGATGACTCGAAAGCTGAGGGCCAGACCCCTAGAGCCTCATTCTCTCACGTTTGTAGGCGGACGCTGGCCTCAGCGGAGACATGAGCTGCAGACATGAGCTGGCTACAATACCTCCACACGGCACTTGCATGTGGCACCTCCACGTGGACATGGCCCAGGCTTCCTCTGCGCATGATGGCTGCGTTCCCAAGGTGAGTGTCTCAAGAAAGAGAGCAAACCAGATGAAGCTCGATTCTTTTCCTGATCCAGCCTTGGACTACTTCTGTCTTACTCACTGGTCAAGGAAATCACAAGACTCTACCCACATTCAAGGGGAGAGAACAGCAAACCCACCACTGGGTGGGAGGAGGACACTGTCAAGTTATGACACGAGAATGGAGTATTCACGGGTGAGGCCATTTGGGGTAAGTCCAATCTGCCACACCTTCCTTCTTAAAATAGAACTGCCCTTAATCCTGACCTGAGTCCCTAAAGACATTATTTATGAGATTTGCCTGCAGGCACAAACTCAAAACTGGCTTTAATTTTCTAGACTTTTCACAACTCCTTTAAGGAAGTGACATAGCCAGTCCACACCAAGTACCAAGACATCTGTACCACGGTGGGAAATGAGTCAGTCTTTTCAGTATACAAAACTGCCAGCCAAAACCCAGGTGCCTCTGGGCAGGTCCTACCAATCCCTGTGGGGCTCACTCAGTTTCTTCATTTCAAGTACTGCCTACGAGCTGTGAGAGCCTTCCTAACACGCTGATTCCACAGTACTCTCCCTCACCCTGGCAAAAATGTTTCTTAAACAGCAAGTCAACACCAGGCAGTCAACTTCCAATCATAAGCAATAATGGAGAAATCATACTTAGCTCTAAAATTAAGTACAGGGGTGGAAAGAATATTGACAGGCTTTCCCTTCTATCTCTGCCTGGCTCAGTATGTTGAAAACCACTATCAGAAAGTCCAGAAAGTACAAGACACATAACAGATGATGGAGATCTAACTGAATTACTTTTTTGTTCATTCTTAGACTCCTATATCATGTACCAGGCTCCGTAACTTCAGGAAGGAAGAAATGAAAGGGAATCAGAGAAGACACACTAAGTTAGTGTATTCAGGGGCTTAGAGAAAAAGACCTAGTAGGGAAAAGAAGAGGCTAAAGGGAAATGCAATACTGGTGCAGCAAAAAGCATGAAGGCCTGAGAGTTAGGCAATCCAGCACCAGCAAGCCGGGTAACCTTGGACAAGTCACCTGACCCACTTGTTCCTCAGTTCTCCAATCCCTAAAGTGACAGACTGATTTGGATCACTTCCAAGGTCCCTGGTGTCTAGATGATGAGAACAGTGACAATTTCCCCAACACCACTGAGGTTAGACACACTGCAGTGCTTTCTAAGCGTGAGAGTAAGACACAGAAGCAGGGATCCAGGTGAGCTCAGTGATCTCCACTAATGGAAGGATCAGAAAGCAGTGATTCCAGTTGGAAGGCAGACCCTGCATGACGCGTGCATCTAAGAGCAAGGGCTACATAGTCTAAAAATATTATAAACGACAGAAAATAAAGTTGGATGACATCGCAGTGAGTGACGTTCTCAAGGGAAGACTGAACACACTGCAGCAGCAAGGATTAACCAAAGTGAGGCGTCCGGTTCACTCTTTGGTGGAGACAGGCCCGGCCAGCCACAACCCTCTGCTCAGAGTTTGTCGGGTGGGGGCCCCACACTTCGGAGCCTCCTACTCCACACTCGTTAGCAAACAGGTGGGAAAGTAAGTTTCCTAGCCAATCTACATATTTCAACATTGAGTTAGTATTTCCTCACGGCTGAGCAGAAAGAACTCCTAGAAACTTGTGGCAAGGACACCGGCGTTAAGTTTGGAGCAAAGGTCGCTCCCCAAATCCCCTGCGGAGACCCCACCTCCTGCCAGCCCCGCACCCCGGGCGCCCGGCGGCCGAGTTCCACCACGCCCTCCCCAGCCCGCGGAGCCCGCCCGCCTCCGACAGCTGGAGCCGGATTCCGACCCAGAAGCGGAGTCCCACCTCCCAGCCCGGGAGGGGCCGACGCGCAGCCGGGGCCTGGGTCTGGCCGCGCCGCTCCCGAGGCAAGCCCCTCTCGCAGGGACCCAACTGACACCGAGCTTTCGGGCGACACAAGGGCTCGGAGCCGGCGCCCCTGGAGCGCCCTCTAGGTGCCCGCGGGGCCGCGCTCAGCGGACTTCCGTCCCCGGAGTCCACTCACCGGGGACTCCCGGCCTCCCCGCCCCGCGCGCGGGGACCGAGCCCGGCGCCCAGGCGCTCCAGCGGCGGCCGTCGCCTCTCGCGTCGCGGGCCCCTCCTGCGCTGCGCCGCGGCCGGCCGCCGGGCGGGCAACGTGGCCCTTCCCCGGAGGGCGGGGCGGGCCGGGGGGCGGAACCGGCCGCCCCTTCCCGCCCCGCGCCCGGCGCCCGCTCCCCGCCCGGCCCCCCTCCCTCCTGCCTCGTTTCCCCGCCTCTTCTCAGTCGCCCGCCGAGGTGGCGGGCTCGACACCCCAGGGTTTTCCGGGCCCAAGACTTCGGGAGGCGGCTGGCCCCGCGGGCCCGTCCCTGCTCCGGGCCGCGACTCCAAGGGCTGACACGGGCTCCACCCATGCCCTCTGCCCCTCCAGCCCGGGCCTGCCCCGCCTGGAGCCCCGCGCCTCGTGGAGGGCTGGGGGTGGGGTGAAGAGCCGGGCGGCCGCCAACCCAAGGCCAAGGATGTGGAAGCCCGTCCCCACCCGCAACCCGGGCCGGGGCCACAGCGGGGCGCGCGGGGCAGCGATGTAAGAACAGGAACCAGGGAGCCAAAAGGGAACTCAGGGAGGAAACACCTGCTGCCAAAACAGGCCAGGGCCAGCAGTTTCTTTTTCTTCTGTTTTTTCCTTTGGGGGTGGGGAATGAGAGCTGTTAGTTCTGATTTAAAAAAGCAGAGAGACAGACCTGTCAGCAGGGTTAGGACCACCAGGCCTAAGGAGGGAAGGAATCGATCACAGGCAGCCCGTGAAAGGGGATGGGTGAGCAACCTGGAAAAGCCTAGATGTCTGCATCCATGTAGTGTTGTAGAGGGAAGGAGGGTAATAAACCCGAAGAACAGATGGAGAAGACATTCAGGACCCTGGCCTGGCAAGGGAGGGAAAACTCCATAAAGATAGCTGGGGCTGATCCGTGAGCAAAGTCCAAGTGAAGAGCAGGAGAGGCACATTAGACCAGGGACTGCAGGGCCTGACTGTGGGGTGGGCACCAGCCCCAGAGCAGGAGGCAAGTTTCCCCAGGCACCCAGGCCTGAGGCCTGAGCCCTGGATTCCGGACAGGCCTCCGGCTGGGGGAGGAGCCATTTCTCCAGCGTCTCCCCTGCCTGTCCCTCTGCCGAAGCCTCAGCTCCCCACCACCCGGCCCCTCACGCTATCTGACCCTGGAAAGTGAGGGTCGGGGCCTGAGAACTACTGGCTGCTCGGGAGGTGACTTCCCTGAGAAGGGCTGCTGCCACATGACACAGGCTACTGACATCAGCCCCTCCCTCACGCTCCGGAGCACAGAGCAGCCCGGAACTCTGCAGTGTGTAGTTTCTGACTGACTGACTTTGCTCATTAACTTGTTTCTACATGAAACCAGGAATTGTGTAGGGTCCTAGAGAAACAAAAGGCAGGGCATGCCCTACAGGCTCCCGTATGGGGGTGAGGAGCTAAGCCAGAATTGCTAAGGGGTCACCAGGCATGGAGAGAGGCCCCCACATGTCAGACCACCCCCTCCCTAGCAACTCTGCAGAGTGTGAATCATCCCCATTCTGCAGATGAGGAGTTTGAGGCTCAGGGTAAGTGCCAACTTGCTGGAGGTCACAAGACCTAGTGGGGGGCATGGCTAGATTTTAGACACGGCATTCCTGCCTCCAAGCCTGGCACTCCTTCCCGCTCCCTCACACCCCCGAATTCTCAAGTGCCCAATACAAAAGGGGCACAGTGGGGCAGCAGCGAAGTCTTGGTAGAAGCGGCTGGAGTGCCGCCCTGAAGCAGCAGAGTGAGAGAAACGCTGACACACCAGTGAAGCTGGACTGTGTGTTGGGCGATGAGGGAGTGTGCTCAGTGAGTCTGGCTTAGCTGACTTTGTGGACTGTGGCAGGAGAATCGAGCTCATGCTTATATGTCAGTCAGAGGCAACTGTCTCTCACCTCTGCCTTCTCTCTACATTTTCCTAATGAAGGGAGTTGGGGAGCCCTGGGCCTTGCAAACTCAAACTCAAGTGTCAAGGCCTGAAGGACAACAAGGTTTCCTAAAAGCATAAAAAGTTGGGAAACACTGGTTTGTAGAAAACAACACATAGAGAACTAAAATCACCTTCCAGGAGAACGGGCAGGCATAATGGGGTGCTGAAAGGTGGGGGAAGATGGACCAGCCCATGACATGTCAGATTCCTGTCTCTAAGCAAGAAACTTCTCCATGTAAGGCCATTTAATGGGAAACAGAATGGGGGATCGTTTGTGCAGCATAACCCAACATCCCATCTCCACAGTCTTTTGTTCAAATTCCAAGGTTCACATGAAGATCTATGAACAGAAATTCCCTGACTGCAAGTGGAGTATCCCAAGAAGAAAGGGCCTGGTTAGAGAATCGGGATGGCCTGAATTCTTAGATAGAAGCAGGAAAAACATTTAGTCCGAGAGACAAGAAACCAGGGTAGTGAGTGCCAAACTGATCTGGGGAAAGAGGCCCTGGTCTCTGGATAGAGGTTATATGGGGAGGGGTGTTTGGGGAAGGGCAGAAACAAGGGGCCAAGTGTCTGGATTCTGGGAATGAGCCTGGGATTGGAATATGTGCAAATATAAGAAAGAGGATCCAGTCAAAGGATAAAACAGAATTAGAAGGGGAAAGACTCTTTCCTGCCCACCCCACCACCACCAAAAGACAAATGAAGAGAGGAAAAGGAAATGAAAACTGTTCCAGGAAATTTCTCCCCCATTAACTATGCTCAAGATACCCCAAAATATTTTATGATTTGGAAAGAATTCATGCTTAGAACTTAAGACAGATCTTGTCTTGAAACCATCAGTAAAAGTAAAAGCAAAATTTTAAATCAGTGTTTTGTTTCCAGATCTGCCCCTCCCAACATCTCTTGCTCTCACCTCCCATGGAGATCCAAAACTTATCTCACACAGGACAAAGAAAGGAGAAAAGATTACCACAATAATCCCTGAGCAATGTCTGTGAAATGTAATTTCTGGTTAGCCACCTACAGTTCCTTTTGGAATAAAGAAGGGTAAAAATAAATTCAGTTATAATACACACACGCAGCTTGGTTAAATCTATCACTGGTCCTGGCTAAGTGTCCTGACACCTGAGAAGTGCCATGCCCTAGCATCCTGGTGCCCCTGTGAGAAAGCCAATGGCTGTCTTGAGAGGACAGTCCTGTGGAAGGATCAGGCAGAGGGCAGAGCCAATGACAGGGGAGAGGAATTCTGGCTCACTCCTAGAAGGAAGAGAGGCTGTCTGACAGGGCCCAGAGTTTCCCTCCCTGGAGGTTTACAGCAGAACCCAGATGGCCCTTGTCAGGTCAGATAGTGTAGACACAGACCAGCCCTGGGCAGGCAATATCAGTGTCTACCACTCCACACTTAGGCAAGCCCTCCCCACTCAGGGCTTCTGTAGCTTCCCCTCAAATTGAGGAAATAATCCCTATTCTATCTTCCTCACAACAAAGTGGTAAGGGAAAACTGATACAACAGACGGAACACATCGCCTGATATAAATACCATACGACTACAACACAACTCCCTGGCACTTCCAGTGCTTGGAAGCACTCATAGGCACTCACAGAACAGGACAGCCTCCCAGCTAGGATGAGGAAAGCCTTCTGACACAGGGTGGGATCCCAGAGATGGCTGAGGATGCATCCTGGGATCATACATTCCTGAAGGATCACTGTGATTTTTGTGCCTAAGCAAAGGCTGGCACCAGGAATTTGCTAGGCAATGCTGTGCAAGGTGACTCGCCCATCCTGAAAGGAGAAAGAACAACTAAGGGCCACCAACTCCACCGAGGCCTGCCTGCCCAGCCCTCAGGCCACAGGTGAAGGGGTGGGGGACAGGGTGAAGAAAGAAATTCAGGAGAGAAAAACAGAAGAGAAAGAAATTCAAAGAAAATAAGGCATAAATACAGGATTTCAGTTTGCAAACGACCTTAGTTATTGTCGCCAGTCCCCAGTGAATGTGAGAGGCCCAGATGTTACTCAACTGTCAAGAGGTGGAGATGCTAGAAGCCAAGTCTCCTGCTCCTCAGCCAGCCCACCTTATCCTACTGTCTCTCAGAATTCCCAGCATCATGCTCCACCTCTCCTTTCTGCCGTTTATTGTCACTAGGAAGAGCTGGCATCCTGGCACAGGTAAACCAGAGTTCAAAGAAGCAGGTAGGAGGTGAGAAGATAACTACAAACAGGTCTATTTAAGTGGAAACACTGCCTGCCAAAATACAAAGAGTGAAGCGATGTCAGTGTGAAAAAAACCTTTATCTTAAAGAGCAGGAAAGAAGATTAGGACGGCACAGGAAGGAAAAGCCCAGCCCTTACTCCAAAAAATGCAGTTCCAACTCCTAACCGGACACCTGGCCCTTGAGACTTAAACTTTCCTCCACCCCTCCTTAACCTGCTGCCTCAAAGGTGCACACTGAAATGGGACTGGAGACCCAGGTGGGCCAAGGTCGCATCTGGCAGAATCCCTCAATCTAACTTCTCCTTGGAGCCATTCACCTTTTCTACAACTTGATGATCTCAAGTATTGTTTAACAGCCACAGGATAAGACAAATTGAGGGCAGGCTTTTACTCAAGGCTATCTAAAGCTTTTGCCAGCATACTAATTCAATAAAAGAACAGCACTCCTAATTCAGAGATTTTCTGTGACAATTAAATAGGCATATCAAAAATGTTACTTTTATACATACACAGCCCTGGATCCTCTCCAAAATCCATCATTATTTCATTTGCTTCTTATGACAACTTGCCAGGGACCTGGAAAGTTAGTCATCCCCATTTTGTAGATGAAAACGACAGAGGTTAATCAACATATACAGGGCTGCACGTTGACTAAGGAAGTCAGAACTAGAACTCAAGTCTTGCTGATTCCCAAAACTGTGTTCTGTTCCTCTGCTCTTTTTGTGAGGTTTCATGGCCTAAGCTCCCGTATAGGGGAGGGAAAAATAAAGACAATTTAGAAGGTTATCTAGACCAGCAGTGCCCAGCCTTTTTGGTACCAGGAACCAGTTTCACAGAAGACAATTTTTCCACGGACCGGGGGTGGTGGGGTGTCGTGGGTTGGTGGGGGACATGGTGGGGAGCTCAGGCAGTTTCTTAACAGGCTACGGACCAGTACCAGGCTGCAGCCCCGGGGTTGAGGACCACAGATCTAGACCATTCCCTTCCCCTCCCCATCAACAGTGCTATTCAGTTAGCTCCCCAAAACAGAGTAGCCTGCCTTTGCCTAGGTAACCCATTCCAGGGTATTAGCCTAAACTGATTTGGAATCCTTTCATCTCAGTGTTGGAAAGGCCCGTAAAGGTAATCTAATCCAATCTCCCTTCAGAAGCATGAATTTTTTTCATGTTCTCCTTGGCCTAACCTCACCAGCCTAACCTCACAACTGCCACTGCTCACAAGCCCTTAGGAGGTACTCCTCCAGCCGGGGTAAGGAGAGATTGGAAACAAGTCTACACCCAAAGAGAGTGAAGGAGAGGTGAAGCTTCTTGTTACCCATCAGAGTAAGACTTCCAGAATGGTAGTGTCCCCAGACTTAATCTACTCAACACTTTCTGCAAGGCACTGCAAGACACTAAGTGGGAAATGAGACAGGAACCTTACCTTTCTCCTCTTTCAGCTGCTCCCCTGGAGATATCAAACCTCCATGCAGCACTCCACACTGCCATAACTAAGAATCCCAAAGCAGATCCACCAAACAAAGTGTAGCTTCTCTCCTCTTATCCAGGTCCAAAGTCCATGGCTGAGTGGACCCGGAAGGGGAGGAGTCTGGGGGGAAGGGGTGTGTCCAGACCCCTCCCCCCCACTGGAGACTTCAGTGTCCCTCTCTGGAGTCTGTTACATCCCTTCATTCAGCTGCCTTATTTAGCTCAGAGTCTGATGATGGACAGATCCCAGATACTATCCCATCTTTTGTTCAGGCAGAGGATATCATCTATTGGGAGGACTGGCCCATCTCTCTTCTGCGGAGACTCATGAGAAGAAACAGGTCTTAGAAACGGCATGGCCCAGGAGGCTGATTTTTGTGGTAACCTGCGGAACATTTAAACATTTAAACATTATGTTTAATGTTCTAGTATATACTCTCTAGTATATACCCAAATGGGTTCTAAGACTTTCTAGTTCCCACTTCCTACCTAACTTAGAGAGCTTTACTATGCTCTAGCATCAAAAACCCTTCGTTAAACACTCCACGAGGTTATGTAAAGTACCTACCTATGTCACTCACATATTGCACCCCAAAACAGTCACCTCATCAAGAGTGTGTGTGTGTGTGTGAGATATATATGATTCAGGATTAAAGGCGGCTCGTATCTACTCTCCCTACAGAAAAGTAACCAGGAGACTTATATTTCTTCTAAGAAATACAGAAAAGAATGTCCTCCTTCTGCCCTCCTCTTGTCTAAAGCGCCACATACTAATCCAATCTCCCAAGCTCAGCGTTTGAATCCTACAGCTCTCTTAGACTGAATGAACTAAATCCTTTCCAGGCAGAGATGCTGGCAGCTTCCACACGCATTCTTTCTTTCCTTCAACCCTCACCTCCCTCTCTGTTTCTAAAACTGTGCCAGGGATGTAATTCCCAATCTCCGTCGAACTCGTTCCCGGGGCCACTCCCGAGAGCTCTCCCTTAGAATGTCCGCGGCCCAACTCCTGCTTGCAGGAGCCCCACAGTGTTGCAATTTCTCAGCCCGGGAGCCCACGACTGTCGCCCCCTCCCCCTCCGAGGATTATTCCTAAACACGTACACACACACCCATTCCTTCTTCCTGTAGGGGTGTGGTGTCCACATGACCTCCCCCTTCCCCTTCACTAATTTAACTCCTCCCACCCGTCTCCTCCGAACCCCACGCGCGGCGTTCACAGGGAAGGGGGTGACAGGGCAACTCTCCTTACACTCCGCCCTCTACCGCTCTGCCCTGCGGACGACCCTCGCCCTAACCAAGCCGGGTCGTTACCTGGTTCCCGCCCACCCCGTTTCTGCCGGGAGCCGCTGCCCGCCCCGGGTCGCAATCCAGGCCTCAAGCCCAGTCCCAGTCGCCGGCCCAGGCCCCACCCCCTCGACCCCCGGCGGCCCGGCCCTCCCCTCGCACTGCTTTCCCCCTCCCACCATCCAGCACAGCCACTTCCGCCCGGCCTCCGGAAGTGGGCCCTCGGCAACCGCCGCCTCCCCGCATCCCTCCTGTAATTCTACCCCACACCCCCCGCCCATCACCACCGCCACCGCGGGAGCAAGGGAGGTGGGTCTGCAGGGCTGGAGGCTGTTCTACAGTCACTGTTCACGGGACTGAAGGCCAGGTGTGGGCAGAATCGGATCTGGGTGAGAACGGAGCTGGGGCGCAGCGACCGGACAGGAAGGGGCGGGGCAGAGACTGTGGCCGAGAGCGGGAGCGCGCGTCACGGCGAGCCGCGCGGAGAAGCACGCATGCGTCGCGGGGCTTCAGCCGGTCGCAAGCGTCAACACGGATTGCGCCAGACCGCGCGGGAGTTGGGCGGGAGGAGGCGGGGCG
Source organism: Lepilemur ruficaudatus (assembly GCA_963574885.1). NCBI lineage: Eukaryota > Metazoa > Chordata > Mammalia > Primates > Lepilemuridae > Lepilemur > Lepilemur ruficaudatus. The sequence continues at coordinate 3,748 of CAUYRT010087564.1, read as the reverse complement.
AGGAGCGCGGAAGTGGGGGCGGAGCCTGCGCGGGTCGCCTAGCAACGGCCCCCGGTCCTGGCTTGCGGGAAGGCCCGCGCAGCTCCGGGTCTGGATGCCGGGCCTCCTGGCGAGCAGCGGTTCGGAGAGCACCGAGGCCTGTGTTTCCCTGTTCCTCTACAGAGAGCTCTGGGGAGCCATGCCAGAAGAAGGCTGTTTCATGTTGTTCATCGCTTACTTTCTCTCGCCGCCTGTCTTAAAGAGGCAGGACCTTCGTCGGTCCGAAAGAGGAAAGACAAGGGCGGGGTGCCCTCCCCGCAGCCCTCGGCTAGACCTTCCCCGCGCCGAGCTCTTTGCAGGTGTCAACACGACGCCGACGGCGGGACCACGGCTCGGCCCCAGGCTGCGGACTGGAGAGTCGGAGGGGCTGGCCGCGACGCTTCCAGTCGGGTCCGCGCCGGGAACAGCGCGCGGGGCGCGGGCCACGGCCTCTTCGCAAGGAGCGTTCCGCTCCTTCCAACATTGGACCTCCAAGTTCCAAAACTGCCCTGTTGCCTTTTCCCTTGACTTCACGTGCCGTCTCTTTAACGGCATGTTCTAGGATCCTGCCAGAACTGTGGATGGATTTGTAGCGTTTGTGTTTACCCACTTTTTGAAACTGGAACCTAGTCTTTGGTCTTTCGGCATATCTTCTATCCATGTAATTTCTCCACATCACGAATAGTGCCTAGAAAATTTTCAGTACTGAGAATATAATAGTTGCTGGGTGCGCAGTGTTGAAATGATTATTTTATTTGGAAAGTTGTCATAACACTGGAAACTTTCTTTAAAAAAATTATATTGCTACTCCACTCAAACATAACAGGTCCGCAAATAAGTTCCTTTTCTTCCCACAGCCCTAAACCTGCTTCACCCAGCTGTCTTTCCTCCCAGAATTACTGGCAATTCCATCTACTCAGACCAAAACTGGGAAGAGCCATCTTCATGCTCTCCCTCACATTCTCTACCCAATCTAAGTGGAAATCCTGTTAACTCTACCTTCAAACTGTGTCTAGAATCCATCCAACACCTCAGCATCTCCACAGCCAGCCTCATCCCTCACACCTCAACTGGAGTCTCTGCCCTGGTTCCACACAGCAGCCAGAGGGATCCTGGCATTTCTCTGCTCAAAACTGCACAGCGGCTCCCCAGTTCAATTGAAATAAAAAGCCAGGCCGGGCAAGGTCGCTCCCGCTTGTAATCCTAGCACTCTGGAAGGCCGAGGTGGGAGGATCGCTCAAGGTCAAGAGTTCAAAACCAGCCTAAGCGAGAGCCAGACCCTGTCTCTACTAAAAATAGAAAGAAATTAATTGGCCAACTAAAACCATATACAAAAATTAGCCCGGCATGGTGGCGCATGCCTGTAGTCCCAGCTATTTGGGAGGCTGAGGCAGGAGGATTGCTGAGCCCAGGAATTTGAGGTTGCTGTGAGGTAGGCTGACACCAGGGCACTCACTCTAGCCCGGGCAACAGAGTGAGACTCTGTCTCAAAAAAATAAATAAAAAGCCAAAGTCCCTGCAATAGTCTACAGAGCCCAACACCAACCAGCCTGCTTAGCCAGTTATGTACCATAATTCTTTCCCCTGGCTTTTTACATTTGGGTTGTTTCCAACATTTCACTTTTGCAAAGTTACTTGTTACTAAATCTCTGCACACATCCTTAATTATTTTTTCAGGATAAACTCCTGGAACTGTTGTCAAAAGTTGTGCTCATTGTTGAAGGCTTTCAATGCATGTTGTCAAAAGACCTACGGAAAGGTGGCACTGCACTGACAACCAGCTTTTATCCACACCCTGCCAAGCACTGTCTTACCATTTTTTGTCATCTTTGCTAATCTGTTAGAACAATGTTTTTGCATTGTTTTATTTTTTTTAATTACTAGTAAAGTCGAACCTGTTCTTATGCATGAGTTTCGCAAATTGCCTACTCATATCTTTTGCCCATTTGGATTCATCTTTGCCTTACTCATTTGTAAGAACTCTTTATACTATCAGCCCTTTGTTACCTACATTACAGCCATTTTCCCAGCTTAAAGCAGGCTTTTAAGTCTTTTTATGTGCTCTTTTGACACTGCAGGAGTGCTGAGCCAGAACTGAGTCAGTTCTGTGCTAAGTGAGTCTCCTGTGCATATTCTGTCTTCAGAATAAATACTTAGGAGTAAGCTAGAGATTTTTGGTTCAGTTACTCCATCTGGAGTACCAGCAGGCAGAGTGTCCATAGGCAGTTTCCTGGACTGGGATGGGGTAGCCGAGAGGGACTGCACACCTGGAGAATATGGCCACAGGGCTGTTAATACCAGGTGATTCCTTACCATGGAAGTGTCAGGTCTCCATCAGAAGCAGCAGGCAAGTGCCTTCACCTCTCTTCCGTCTTCCAAATTACCTCAAGGGCGCCTAATTAGCTGAACCTAATTATGAGGGAGTTAGATTTTCAACATATTCTATTCAACCTGACAGAAGGTAGCCAGAGACCAAGGAGCTGATCCCGCATCCCCAGCAAGCCCATGTGTATTGGGGCTTCATCCTGGTTTGTTATTTTTTCTGGTACTTGTTCCAGTCAGTGCAGCTGATAGTAAGATTTAATAAATGGCGGTAAGAGTCTACCCCCATTAACCTTGGTTTTCAGTGTTTTCTTGGCCATTAATCTATTCACAAGGACAGAGCCCTTATGCGCCATCACCTCTAAAGGCCCCACCTCTCGCTGCCACATTGGGGATTACCTTTTAACATGGGTTTTGAAGGGGACACTCAAACCATAGCAGTTCCCAAATACACATCCTCAAGCCTCTTCTCTGCCCTCCAGGCCCACGTATCTAACTGCCTGCTTGGCTTTTCAGCTTGGTCCCCTCAGAGACACCTCTAATTGAAGTGTCCAGAACTTACCTCACGGTGTTCCTCCAAGCTCCTCTCCCAGCACTCTCATTCTCAGCAAATGGCGCCGTCATTTGGTGTGTCGGAAACCCAGAGGTCTTCCTCAAAGTTCCTACGTCCATCCAGTCAATCCGCAAACCCTGCATAGTTCAACTGTGAATTATTTCGTGACTCTGCTTGCTCGCCTTCTCCTTTGGCCTTGTTGGTTTTCTTTCCTGAACCCCTTTTGCATCTCTCTTCATGTGTGATTCACTAATCATTGCACCATTTTCTAACATCCACTCCCAGGAGGTGAGGGTGGACTTTTCTGGAACACTGAAGACAAATTTCCCCCATCCCCTTTTTCATGTTCCTGTGACTTTTTAAGATTTCAGAAATTTTTTTTTGTTTTGATCCAGAGCTGCACTGCAGTTACAACACTGAAGGAGACATGACAGTCTCCCAGACATCACCATAGCAAAGGTGTAAAGCTGAAGACTTTTTACATACGCCGTAAGGAATCCAAGCAAAACCCAGAATATTAACAGTGAAGGAGGCAGCCGAGGACATTTGGGACTTTCAGTTCATTTCAATAATGGGATTTAAGTACACTTGAAAATCACAGCGCTGTTGGCCGGGCGCGGTGGCTCACGCCTGTAATCCTAGCACTTTGGGAAGCCGAGGCAGGCGGATTGCTCAAGGTCAGGAGTTCGAAACCAGCCTGAGCAAGAGTGAGACCCCCGTCTCTACTATAAATAGAAAGAAATAAATTAATTGGCCAACTAAAGATATATATAGAAAAAATGAGCCGGGCATGGTGGCACATGCCTGTAGTCCCAGCTACTCGGGAGGCTGAGGCAGAAGGATTGCTTGAGCCCA
>CAUYRT010087563.1:0-18682 GCA_963574885.1 Lepilemur ruficaudatus | reverse complement strand
CAGGCTGTTTTAGTTACTATAGCCTTGTGGTGTAGCTTGAAGTCTTGTAAATTGATGCCTCCCAATTTGTTCTTTTTGCTTAAGATTGCTTTTGCTATATGGAGTCTTCTCTGGTTCCACACAAAGTGTAGAATTATTTTTTCTAGATCTGTGAAAAATAATGTTGGTATTTTAATGGGGATTGCATTGAATCTGTAGATCACTTGGGTATTATAGACATTTTAACAATGTTGATTGTGCCACCCTATGAGCATAGTATGGTTTTGTAAGATCGATCTGGATTTCAGCAATGTTAAAATGTGATGATGGGGTCAGTAGGGGTGGAGGTGGAAGAGAATCATCTCAGAACCAATGCAATTCAGCAGATACCTCCAATTCCTTTGCAAAGTGACTGTATAAATTTCACTACCACTAGCAATATCGAAATTCGAATTTTCCACATCCTCACAAAAACACTTTGATAATTTGATGGCTATGAGATAATTTTTTCAAAAATTGAAGTTCCCTAAGCATCATTTCAAAATGTTGATGGGCTATGTTTCTTGCAGTGTGAATTGCTATTCATAACCATTGCCCATTTTCCTACTTAGCCTTGACTTTTTCATATTGACTTTAGGAGTTATTTATATATTCTAGTTTTGTTTATTGAAAATATCATCTCCTTTATTTTGGACTGTTCTTGTGGTGACTTTTTACATTATTATAATTATCGCTTTCTCTCAGCACCAAAGCAACACTCTTTTATTAGGTTTTATAATAAGTTGTAACATCTTACAGGTGTTTCATCCTTGTTCTTCTTATTCAAAATTGTCTTGGCTATTCTTGGCTTCAACATTTTTTATTTGTGGATTTTAGAGTCTGCCTGTCAAGTTTTATGAAAAAGATCTGCTTGAATTTTAGCTGAAATTGCATTGCCTCTATGGATTAATCTGGAACATTTCCATCTTTATTATAGTGCATTTTCCCATCCATGAACCTGGTATACCTTTCCAAATGGTCTTCTTTTACATCCTTCAATATTATATTTGTTCCCATAAAGGATTTAAAGATCTTTCAATACATTTATTCCATGGAACATGGTTTTTTGTTTCCTATTATGAAAAAGACTTTAAACGTTATGTCTTCTAAATTGTCGATGGTGTTCAAATAAGCTAATTTTATTTAACTTTATATCTACAATTTGTATAAAAATCTAATAGTTTGCCAGAGACAGTCTCTTGGTTTTCTTATGTAGACAATTCTATCAAATGCAAATTTTCTTCAAATGTTAAGAATTCTTCCTACTATTCCTAGTTTGCTAACATTTTTCTTTTAACACATGAATGAAAGTGAAATTTTACTGAGTACTTTTTCTGCATACATGGAGATGGTTATAATTTTTCTCCTTTAATCTGGTATGTAATAATTTACATTAATAGACTTTTCAGTGTTGCACCATACTTACATTCCTGGAAGAAACTCTCCTTGGTTATGGCTGGATGGCTGTCCGTTAATTTTTTTTATACTGTTGGATTTTGTTTACTGATATTTTGTGTACTGATATTTTGTTAAGATATTTATATCTAAATCTATAAGTGAAAATGACATGATTTTCTTTGCCTGGTTTTGACATGAAGAGTTAAGTTTTATTACAAATTAGTTGTGCCATTCTTCTTATTTTCTGTCCTTTTGAAAAAGTTCTATAAGAAAAAGGATTATTTATTCCTTAAAATTTTATAGAATTTGCGTCAAATAAACTATGAGTCTGATAATTGTTTTGTTCTCTTCTCATTTCTGTTATTTATGTTTCATTAAGTTCATTTTTAAAAAAAACCTCTACTTTCTTTGAATTTATTGTTTATTGTCTAATATCTCAAAATAAGTGTTTAGCTCATATTCTGTCTTCCTTTGCAATATTTGTATTTAAGGCTATACGTTTCCCTTTAAGTATATCGTAAATAGAATATCATAACTGTTGATACTCATTCATTCAACATGCCCCTACTCAAACAAGCATCCATGTATATGCCGGAGGTAGTATAGTGAATATAGCTCCTTGACTTCTGGGGGCTTGCATTCACATGAAGAAAGAAAGGAAAAAATGCACAAATAAATTATGTCAGGTAGTATATGAATTATTCAGAAGCATGCTTTTTAAATTTCAAATATATGGTAAGTTCTTCGCATAGCTATCAAATTGTTTGGGGGTTGTCTTAGTCTGTTTTGTGCTGGTGTAACAGAATACCTAAGACTGGATAATGTATAAAGGACAGATATTCATTTCTCTCAGTTGTGCAGGCAGGGAAGTCTGAGATCAAGGAGCTGACAGGTGTTTGGTGTCTGGTAAGGGCCTGGAGTCTGCTTCTAAGATGGTGCCTTGCACACTGCATCTTCCAGAGGGGAAGAATGCTGTTTCTCATGTGGCAACAGAACAGAAGGGCAAAGAGGCAAAAGGGGGCTGAACTTACCCTTTTATGACAGTATTAATTCACTCTTGGGGGCTGAGTCTTAATTACCACTTAAAGGTCCCACCTCCCAACATTATCACATTAGGGGTTAGGTTTCAACCTATGAATTTTAGAGGGGATACAAACATTCAAACCATAGTAGGTTTCCTATGTGGTTTTAAAATGTTGTCTAAATGCTATTGATACTTGCTTTATGGCCACTATATGGTCAGTTTTTTGTAAGTATTCCATGTGTGTTGGAAGAAAGTATATTCTCTAAATCTTGGGTACAGGGTTGTTAACGTTTTGCCATATTTAATTTATTTCTGCTGCTTCTCTAACAGATGTGAGATTAACCCACGCCCTGACTCTGTGGGATGCTTTCAAAGGCTTTATTGCTTTATTTCCTTCCCAAGACAGAGTAAATGGCATATTGAACTAAGCCAGGAGAGCAAATACTAGGTACGTGTGGCACCATGTCCACTTGCCATGGTCTGTGGTAGGCATTACTAATCAATCATGGAGCTTAACACAACAGTTCTGGCCATCATTAATCAATCAGAGTTGGCGTATGTAATAAACCCTTTTCACAGAAGTGACTACTTGGGGGAATATCACTTGATATTTTGCCCCATGAATTTTGACTTTTTCTTGAAACTTCCTTGTAAATGTATCTGGGAGATATACCAGTAAAACTGTGGATTATTTTTACCAGAGTTAGCGTTTTTAAATGTGAATAGATGTTCCACCATACCTCCACATCAAGCCATGGCAGACATTACTGATCATTCACATCACATTTTCTCGTCCACTCTGAACCTAGCAGCAGAATCTTTCTTACCACAGCATGCCAGACAACACTACCAATTGATTTGGCTTGACGTGTAAGACGAAACCTTTGATCATCCCTGAATTACTGGGCTTTGATTTGAATAACATACTCCCCCTTCATCTTCGCAAACTTTCATCCTTCAAATCAATGGTGACTGCTGTCCTCTGAAGTAAAACTGGGACATATTCTTATAGAATATTCAAATTCTTAAAGAATCCACTCCATTTCTCCTTAAGTCATATCCTGAAAAGGGATAGTAAGTCACGGTGCTGGAAAGGAAAGCTTCGTCACGTACTAGAAGCAACCAAAGACAACAAAGTCTAATTTCCAAGGATGAAGTTCAAAAAAAGAACAAAGTGCAGTTCCGCACAGGAAAAAAAAAAAGCGTGCTGCCAGCTCTCAGTGGCGAGGGTGGTAATCTGGAACAGATGTTAAAGGGCATAAGACATTTGGATCAGAATTGCTGAGACTTAGTGAGGAGCTCACCGACTTACTGGGGCTGAGCCAAAAAACAAAAAGCCAAAACAAAACTTCATCCAGAGGAAGAAGTTGAAGGACGAACATAGGTGTGAAGAAGTGTCACCACATGTTTTAGGAAGAGGAGTCCCTCAGACAGGCTGGCCAGGCACTAGCTGTAGGGCTCACCTTTTCATTTTAGACAATTTTCGTATCGAAACATCCTGGATGAACTTCTAGAACTTCGTTTGATAATAAAAGACAGGAGAAAGGATGAAGGGAACATTGGATTAATTTGGGAAGAGGGAATGAAACCAACGTCAGTTATTTCCTTGACTACGCACTTAAGAAAGACCAAATCAAAAAGACATGAGACAGTCGAAGCTCATCAAAGAAGGGAGAAGATCAAAGATCAGTGGGGATAGTCATTCGGTGAAAGGGGCACTGCTTGAAAAATGGGAGCTGAATTAAAGGGAAAAGGTCCACATTCATGCTGACCCAAGGCCGTCACAGGAAGCAGACGGCAATAAACTCGACCCCTTTCCTTCACAGCACATCCAGAACAGACAACACGCAACAGTCCAGTCTCAGAATTAGATTTCAGCGTGGGCCCCCTTCTTCTGTTTCTAGTTTCTCCATATTTCATGGTGTATTTTTGGAAAAAAAATACTTTTAATGATGCCAACTTGCCTCCTTTTCAGCACATTAAAAAAGGGAACGATTGGCTGAGGCTGTCATGATGATGGGAATAATTTTGTCACTGTGCAATTTGGCTCTTGCTTCTAAAGTGAAGCGCACATTTTCCTCCAGTGTATTTTAAGCCGGAGACTTCTAAGTAAATGGGAGGTGGCTGATTTTATTTCTGTATGCAGCCAGCCTTCACCGGCACGAGCTCTGATTTGGCCCAATCAATTTTGCATTCATGCTGAGAAGCGAGTTGATCAAGTTCAAGGAACATCTGTATGCATTTATCTGGATTGGGTGCAAACATGAGAGCCGCTCCTTTGAAAGGTTCCCCAGTCCTCCAGGGACTGCCGCAAGATTCTTGGACGATGACCTTTACAACTCTGGCAGTTGCATTCCATCCAAGCAACTGCAATGATTCTTTAACATGCCACCCTCTTTTGTAATTTATAGGATTGTTTTTAGGAGTCCAGCTCTGGCAAGTTTCAGAGTTTATTAGGTAAATCTTCATTAGCTGGTTAAATGGCCTCCAAAACGTTACCCAACTGAGTGTACAAGTGTCAGGATGTCAACCCATATATTACCATGGCATTTCCACAGTTACATCTGTCTTGGTCTTGCCCTTCTTTTTATTTCTCCTTTCCTCGCTGTCATAAATTTTGTGTGCCGGCAGCTCTGTGGCTCGAAGAGGATTGTAAACATCTTTTTGTTCAATTACATAAGGATTTTTTCTTTTATGTCAGCAATTAAATTTATGAAGAAAGAAAGTTCACTCTCTAAACCTAAAGAGACACAGTCAAGCTCAAAGTAAATAAAAACAGAATGCAATCAGCTTATGGTTGTTAACGAGGCAGCGGGTCTTGGCATTCAAAAGATGTGGCTTCAACTTCCAGTGCCAACAACTGAGTGTCCGATCAGTTTGGGGACAGTGATCCTTACTCTCTGAGCTGTAGACTCCCAGTCTCCAACATGGGGCTAACGGTTGCGATTTCATAGAACTGTTGGGAGAATTAAATGAGATGAAATATATGAAGTAAATATCCACCGAATGGCCAGTTTCCTTCTCTTTCCTTTCTCCATTTTCCTGGGGGGTGGTGAGCTGATTGAGTGAAGGACCTATGTTATATCTGTATGTATCTCTATATATCTATATATACATACATGTTTTATATATGTGTATATATATATATTATTGACTCATTTATTTTTTCCAGGACCTAGAACATAGTAGATGCTTAGAAAATGCTTAATGGAAGCATGAGTGAATAAGCCAGTTAATGAGAGGAACTGGGGTGCATTTTGCTCTTGGGTTGGGTAACTTAGGTTCTAGGATGGTGGTGATCTCCGTGGACAGAGGCCGTACTATTCTAATGGTGATCCCTGGAATAGCAGCATGAGGAGATAGTGGAAATGCAGAACCTCAGGCTCCTCCCTCGTCCTGTTGAGTCAGCATCTGCCTTTCAACAAGATCCCAGTGATTTGTGTGCACGTTAAAGTTTGAGCATCACTGGATCAGAGCCCTTGATTATAAAGCCAAGAGTGTGCGTTGGTTTCCCACATCAGCCAATTTGATAAGCTCTGCTAAACACACTCCAGCTTTACCTTGTCTTTGGTCTCCGGGGAAGCTCAGTGTGCGAACGTGGATGAATCAGTGCAGACATCCTTCCCACTGTGGGATGGGAGAACCAGCCCTGTTTGTGACGGGTCAGTAGTGGCACATGTCTACCCTTACCCACTGTACGGCAGTAACTACATCAAAATTCAATGAAGAGTGTGCCAGACACAGTGCTGATAACCACTTTCCATACCTAGTCCTTGCAACAACCCATTCAGCATCTTAGGCCCTGGAAGTTTCAGTCAGTTGCCTAAGACCACACAGGTGGAAACTGAGAGCTGAGATCCAGGCTCAGAGCCATCTGATTCTAAAGGACTCTCTTTTAATAGCTCTGCTTTCTACCTTCCCAGCCAGCCCTCCACGCTGCTGCCAGGTACCTTTCACCGGCACAGCTGGGGAGAGATCTACAAAGCAGCCGATGCTTTTTCCTTTGTGTATGGTCATCGCAGAAAGCAGACACTCAACCCTAGCAGTGCCTTTGTTGGAATGCAAGCACCTCCCTCTTCTGCCACTTTATCTGTTTTGCGTTATCTCTGGCTGCCCTCCCTTGCACACTTTATGTCTCGGCACTTTCCTGACCAGCCTAGGCTGTCTCACCCCCCCGTGCATCTGCTCAGGCCAGTCCCTCCACCTAAGTTAGGGCCCTTCCCTGCCCTTGTCCACCTGGCTAATAAGTGCATGCAAGCATTTAAGGGACATCTTTCTCACTGAAGTTCTTCCTGATTTCCCCACATAGAACTGAATTCTTTCTCCTTGGATCTCTCAATCAAAATAGGCTTCATACTGTAAAAAAGAATGATTTATTTCTAAGTCCATCTTTCCTGCTGACTTGTGAGCTTGAAGAGCAAGACCTTCTGAGGGGCAGTGTGCTGTAAAGAGCACAGTGTGAGAGCCAGACCTGCCAGGGATCAAATCCCAGAGGCTGTATGACTTTGGGCAAGATATTTTAATTAACGTTTCTGTGCCTCAGTTTACCCTTTTGCAAAATGGAGGTAATAAAAGTGTCTCTTTGTTTTATTTGTGTGTGTGTGAGATTTAAATGAGTTAATGCATGTAAAGTGCTTGGAACCATGCCTAGCACATAGTATTATAGGTTTTATATATAAGTTTTGTTACACAAAATTTTGTTTCTCTCTTCACATCTCAGTCACCTACACAGTAAGCATTCAGAAAGTGATTTTTAAATGAATGAATGAATGAATAAGTAAGTGCTTTGGGGGCTGCCTTGATTGGTTAACTTTCAAAACTTTAAGGATAGAAAAGTGTTTGTAAAAAAATATATATATATATATTCTCTGTCTTCTCAGTTATTTCTGATCTCTTCCCACAAATCTTTTCCTAATACAAGAACCTACCTTTTTATCCCTTCATTTTTCTCTCCCGGGTTGTTGATTAATGATGGTATCAGTACGTTCTTACCATAATCCCTCACATTTTCCCAAGTCTGTATAAAAACATGCAATTTGGGGAGATCCTCCCTCATCCTGGTAATGTCAGCCTGAGCTCACACATCCAGAGTGGGTGGAGGCAGGGATGGAACCGCCAGCTCCAGGGCTTCTGAAATAATCAGCTGGCTCTGCTGGCGTGGGGGCAGGTATCTCGCGCCACTGAACAGCTGGCCTTTATTTCCATCCATGTGCCTTTCTTTGTATTTTGAAGGGAAGACAACCTGTCAAAGCAAACCCGGAGAGCCTGGCAGGCTGCGAGGATGTGAAAGGGCAGAGTTTTTATTTTTCTTTGCTTTCTTGTGGTTTTCTGAAGCAACACAGAACTATCTTAGCATTTGGGGAGAGGCAATATAGCACAGTGGGTAAGTCGTTTGGAGGCAGACACACCTCGGTTTGAAACCCAAAACTTACTAGCTGTGCAACGTTGGGTCAGTGACGGAATCCCTGTGAGCCTCAGGCTTTGTTTTTTCCCCTTAAACTATAAAATGGTTCTAATAATAAAAAATTCAAAAATTTAAAATCTTTATAAGTTAATTTATTCAAAGTACTTAGCACTGTGCCTTACCCATAGTCAAAACCCAATCCTATTATTTTGCAGATATATACTTACATATATGTCAAAAAAATTACATCCTGTTGGATATTGCTGCTTTCAGTCCTCTTTTATTTAAATGCCTTTTGCATAGAAAGTACATAATACATACTTGGACAAATGATGGATAGATGAATAAACTCATGGAAAGATTCCTTTTATGTGTGCACATATATATATCCGTCATCATGAGCTAAGTTACGCTGTGGTAACAACCCCATATCTCTGTGGCTTGAAAAAAGATCTGTCACGGGTCAGCTGGGGGTTCTCCTCCTGTCTCCAGGACCCAGGAGTATGGAGCATCCACTCTGGAGTGTTGCTAGCACTATGGCAGAGGGAAAAAATGCGTGGAAAAGAATCACAACTTTGGCTTTAAAAGTTTCTACTCCAGAGTGATATGTTTCACTTCTGCCCATAGTTCTTTGGACAGAACAAGTCACATGCTCACATCTAGCCTCAAGAGAGTGAAGAAATGCAATTCTCTGTGTGCCCTTAGTGTGATTTGGCAGCGTTTTGTAGACAGCACTATCTAATGAATCTGTTGCACTGTTGGACCCGTGAGACCTCAGCCCCACTTCTCATTGTCATGTTAGATGGTGTGTAGACAGCTAACCTCAGATTAAGCCTCCTATGTCTAAGTGCAGGGCATGTAACATTGGGAAGGGAGTGATTAAACCGTAATGTCATTGATGGCTCTTTCTAGGGCTGGGGGAATATGTATATAGTATAGCTGTATAGTTATATAACTATGTAACATTATAGTTACACAGACTTATCATGGCTACATTTCCATATGTGATAGGGAGCCTGTTTACAGTTCAGATTTCAAAGAATAACTAACGTTTATTACTCAAACACAAAAACCACCCCTCCCTGAGTTCCACAGAAGAGCATTAATACTGCAGGAAAGACTCCAATGCTGAACAGGACAGAGTTACAGCAACAGGGTGTGGGGGTAGGAGGGAGAGGGAGTGGCAGTGGCAGTGGAGAAAGGGGGTCAGGAGAAAGTGAGCTCAAATACTGCCATGGAATGTATTGGGAGAAAGCAGCATTTGTACCATTATGAGTATATTCAGACACAAAGCTTAGGGCTTTAGAATAAAAGCAAGATATGAACATTCCATCGTAGGCTAGAACAATATGGGACCACTGAAGATCACTCAAACCAGATCAGGATAATTCTCTTAGCCACACTGGCAAGTAATCCTTGCCATATCCTTAGCAAAGAGGAACTGGGGGCTGAGATCAAGTTTTGAGGTGCCTGCTTAATCCATATCTCTTTCTTTAGAAGTGCCCCACCCAACACAGACCTATCTGATAGACAGCACTATTTGTAGTGCAGGGTCCACCCTTGTGGCCACAGCTGATTGGACCAGGGTGAGTCATGTGACCGAAGACATAATCAGTTCATCGTCTAGGCCGAGCCAATCAGATCTGGTTTTCAAAAATCCACAATAAAAGATGTAGAGAAAATATATAGGTTCTTAATCTGCAGTTTATGTAGAGTTCATTCATTCTATCATTTACAAATTTGTGTTTTGGATACCTACTTGTGGATACACTAAAATCCTGACTTAAATTTTTGTTCCCACGTGGCTTGGCTGTCCTTAATCTTATATCCGAGGTTGTTCACAAGATTAACAGGGATATACTTCAACTAATTGGGTGGTTCTTCTTCCATAGTGTAGGCTCTGTTTTTTTTAAAATTATTTTGTGATTTAAAAAAAATTTAAAGTTAAAAAAATTCTCCAGGTACCATTCTGTAAAGACATCTGACTTAAGAAGCCCTTTTCTGATTATTTCAGTGGAAGGATCCAGAGGAGGGAAAAATCAGGGAAAAAACTTTCCCAACCTCCTTATAGGATTCTGTCTTCACTGGGCTTGTTTATGCCTGGAAGTTCTATATTTCACGTACACGGAAGAGTTCCTGGGTTCACATCCCCCTTCCTTGTCTACTGCAAAGCCCATGGGAACACAACTGCTGGCAGATGCTTTGGGCAAGAGAGAAACGCACAGAGACAGATGCTAAATGTCACTTGTACAGAACACACTAGAGTGAACCCTCACTGCAGTTGTCATAAGTTTCCACCCCAGATTTTCTGGGGGAGTTCCAACTTAAAATAGCCCATCTTGCTGTCCAAACAAGCACTTGTTTTTGGCAGATTGCATGCCCCAATTTTTAGTTTAGGAAACATTATCACTTTATATATACTGTACACTCAAATGTACCCTGGAGTTAGTCCTAATCAAGCTGGTCATTTTCATGGTGAGAGATCTTTCATCTTCTGAAGTTGCAAGAGAATAAATTAAAAAGCCGAAAGAAAGAATAAGGGAAGGAGGAGAAAGTAAAGGCTAGGGCACCTGTTTCAAGAGGGGCTGTATATTCAAAGCAAACCCCAAACTGCAGAAGAAGCTGAGAAACCAAAGAACTAGGCAGAAAATCTGGTTTATTGGTATAGGTGATTTTGTTGGGGAATTTATGGACAGAAGGGTGGTCTTGGGTGGCTGCAAGACAGGTAGATCTCTGAGCTGTTAGCCCCATACCCAGGGCTTATGTACTATAGGGAAAGGGTGTACATACTTCAGAGAGCATGTATATGAATTTGCTCACAGGCAGTGTTTATGGTAAGTACGTGCTCTTAATACAAGGAACAATACATAAACTGGAAATCTTAGAGGCATTCCCAGAACCTGGGTTCATCAGTAGCCAACGAGGTGGATTAGCACCCAACATGAAGTTACTTTGGCCTACACAGGCACCCCTTCTGTTTTGATGGTCTCCAAGTTCCTAGAAATAGTCACTTTGCAGTGATTGCTCATATGATGGCTTTCTAAAGACTCTAGAATTGCCACCTGGTTAAAACCTTAGTTTCCAGCCAGAGCCGTCGATGAAAATATGTACAGTTAATGGTCTTCTTGGTGGCTGCAATAACTTGATAATGCTGCATGATGTGCCTATTGAGCTCCTCTGGAGCTTGGCACGTGATAGATGCTCATTAATGGGCAGATGAGTGATTCAACGTCATAGTGTAAAATGGAATTGATAAAGCAAACCCCATGTACAAACTCCTTTCTTTTTCCATTCTCTGCTTGAGTGTCGTCATCCTTGATTCTTGCTCTTTTCTCTTCTGGGTTCTTTTCTAAGTTAGATCTCTGTGGACTACTGGTCAGTGAACCTCATTTTGTAGTCAGTACTGAACCTGGGGTCCTGGGTTCAGTAGGTGATTGTGGCTGGAAAGAGATTTCATTATGTGCATGCAGAACCCACAAAACAATCTGTGGCCTCTGATGCTGTGTTGAAGATGAGCGTCTCTGACCAAAGCATGTGTAGATCACAAGAAGCCCCAGCACTGCATTACACAAACTTCTCCCTGGAGCAGACCTCTTGAAATTTCAGTCCTTGCGCCACCCATATACCATCACTGAAAGGCAGGTGGGGGGAATATTGTTAAGGTGAATTCTAAACTCTGTTTTGATTGTCTCACAGAGATCTCTTGTGCTCTCCAGTGAGTTCACCAACCCTGAAGGGCCCAGATATTCGTGGACATTAGCACATGCATGCAGAGAATATTAAAATTATTTTCATTTAAAAAATAGAATAATTCTAATCTATGAGAGTAAGAATTCTCCTCAGGTAACTTTATTAGCATCGCCCAAACCTTGATTACTCTTATGCCATCATCATTAGTTTTTGACATATTTGCATTCTATAGCTATCAGGATTTAGTCAGTGTTTTAAAATCAGCTCATTTGATTTTTTAAAAATACATTTATTTTTAAAGAAAGCTTTGTATTGCATCTATATTTTATGTCAATAAAAATTTATTATAAAGGAAATTTTGTTTCAAGACTGCAAATTTCAAATCAGTATCACTTGCCATTAGTAGAAGGAAAAAGTAAAAATAAATATGATATTTTTACTTATGGCTCGTCCTAATTGAATAGAATAAATCTTTTTTAAAAAGTTTTCATTCTGTGTCTCAAGATGCCTGAGGGTCTTTTCCCCATCTACCTCTGCCTACATGAACTGTGAAGCCGTATATATATTTAGCAAACACCTTTATGACACTCACAATGTGCCTAGTACTGCTTGAACAACTTTACAAATATGAACATATTTAATCATTTTAACACTCTTGTAAAGCAGGGTATGTTATTATTATCCCCTTTCTCCAGGTGAGAAAACTGAGGTGCAAAACAGTGAGGTGACTTATCAGAGACCATATAGCCTAGTTCTTCTGGTGACAGAACTAAGATTTAAGCCCATGCTGCCTGGTAGCAGAATTTGTGCTTATCATACCTGGAGCCCAGATCTTGGTGGAAAAATATCACTCCCCACTGAAAAAGAGAAATGGCTGATTCCAGGTGTGCAGTAGTGAAGTACAAGGTGAGCTTAGATCATCTTGTTGCTCCAGAAAGCAACAAGGTGTCAAAAATGATGGATATGTGTCAAAAGAGACCCAAGTCCAGCTTTAGGGGACTAGTAATAGCTAAATTTGGGACACTTTTAGCATGAGAAATGACACAAGTTGATTGTTATACATTGAAAGGATAAAATCCCACAAGTCCGTAGGGATTCTTGAGGCAGAGAGAAGAAGAAAGGGAGAGAAAGAAAGAACTTCAAGAAGAATTCTTATACCAGCTAATACAGAATGAGTAACAAAATGAAAGACTTAGAGAAAGTATCATTTTTTAAACTTGCCATTTAGTAATTATTTCAGTCAAGAATTAGCAAGAGGAGTTTGGAGAAAGTTTGTTGAGGAGCAGAGATTTCGCCTGGTTCTGACACCTCACCCAACATATCTCAAAATTATAAAAGCCATATATGAAACACCCACAGCCAACATCATACTGAATGGGGGAAAGTTCAAAGCATTCCCCTTAAGAACTGGAATAAGACAAGGGTGCCCACTGTTACCACTTCTATTCAATATAGTGCTGGAAGTGCTGGCCAGAGCAATCAGGCAAGAGGAAGAAATAAAGGATATCCAAATTGGGAAACAGGAGGTCACACTATTGCTTTTCACTGAGGATATGATCTTATATCTAGAAAACTACAAAGACTCCTGGAATTGATAGATAAATTCAGCAAAGTCTCAGGATATGAAATCAATTTATAGAAATCAGTAGCATTTCTATACACCAATAATAGTCAAGCTGAGAGTCAAATCAAAGACTCAATACCCTTCACAATAGCAACAAGAAAATGAAATACCTAGGAACATATTTAACCAAGGAGGTGAAAGATCTCTACAAAGAGAACTATGAATCACTAAGGAAGGAAATTGCAGATGATGTAAACAAATGGAAAAACATAGCATGCTTATGGATTGGCATAATCAACATTGTTAAAAATGTCCATACTACCCAAAGTGATTTACAGATTTAATGCGATCCTCATCAAAATGCCAACATCATATTTCACAGATCTAGAAAAAATGATTCTGTGTTTCATGTGGAACCAGAACAGAGCCTGAATAGCCAAAGCAATCCTAAGTGGAAAAAACAAATCTGGAGACATCACATTACCAGACTTCAAACTATACAACAAGTCTATAATAACCAAAACAGCATGGTACTGTCACAAAAATAGAGACGTCGACCAGTGGAACACAACAGAGAACCCAGATATAAAACCATCCACATACAGTCAATTGATCTATGACAAAGCAGACAACAATATGTACTGGGGAAAGGAAGCCCTAGTCAATAAATGGTGCTGGGAAAATTGGATAGCCACATGCAGAAGAATGAAACAGGAGCCATCTCTCTCACCACTCACAAAAATTAATTCAAGGTGGCTAAAGGACTTAAATGTAAGGCCTGAAGCCATAAGAATTCTAGAAGAAAATGTAGGAAAAACTCTTCCAGATATTGGCCCACGCAAAGAATTTATGACTGAGACTCCAAAGGCAATTACAGCAACAACAAAAATAAATAAATGGGACCTGATTAAATTAAAAGGCTTCTGCACAGCTAAGGAAATAATCAACAGAGCAAATAGACAAGTTACAGAATGGGAGAAAATATTTTCAAACTATACATCCAATAAAGGACTAATATCCAGAACTCACAAAGAACTCAAACAAATCAGCAAGAAAAAAACAACCCCATTAACACATTGACTGCCATGTGAGTTGTATTTAACTCAGGCTAGTTTTCATCCCAGGCCTGTGTGAAGCAAAACCCTGCAGTTGGTTCATGAAAGTCTTATTTGTTTGTGTTCTTGTTGCAGTTAATATTAACAATTTAATTCTAAAAACATGCATTGTGTTGCATATAACTCACGCTTAGAAGACTATAAAATATAAGAAATGAGAAACGAATGTTTTGTTTTAATAAAACACTGTGGCCACTGACGGAAAATTTTTTTCTAGTGAGTCAGTCAGTGTGTTAAAATGTGAGCAAAAAACATGAACAGAAGCATTTCAAAAGAAGATAGACAAATGGCCAATAAACATGTGAAAAAAGTATCAACATCACTAATCACCAGGGAAATACAAATTAAAGCCACAATGAGATATCACCTTACCCCTGTTAGAATTCTTTTATTAAAAACTCAAAAAAAAAAAAAAAAAAAAAGATCATGGAATGGATGCAGAGAGAAAGGGACACTTATACTGTTGATGGGACTGCAAATTAGTACCAGCCCTCTGGGAAACAGTATGGAGATTCCTTAAAGAACTAAAAGTAGACCTACCATTTGATCCAGCCATCCCACTGCTTGGCATCTACCCAAAGGAAAAGAAATCATTTTACCAAAAAGACACCTGCACTTGAATGTTTATTGCAGCACAATTCACAACTGCAAAGATGTGAAATCAACCAAAGTGCCCATCAATTCACGAGTGGATTAACAAAATGTGGTATTTGTATATACCATGGAGTACTACTCAGCCATAAAAAGGATGAATTAATACCTTTTTGCAACAATTTGGATGGAACTGGAGGCCGTTATCCTAAGTGAAGTATCTGAAGAGTGGAAAAGCAAATGCTACATGTACTCACTATTAAATTGGAACTAACTGATGAGCACAGAGGGAAGTAAAACTCAGTGGAAATCAAGCAGAGGGGAGGTGGAAGGGGGGGCAAAAACCTACCTAAGGGGTACAGAGAACACTATTTGAGTGATGGACACACTTATAGCCAGGACTCAAGTATTAAAAAAGTGATCCACATAACCAAAAACGTTTGTTGATATTTTGAAATTAAAAAAAATAAAAAAGGAGGGCAAAGTGTGTCTTCACAATGGGTGACCAGCTGCCACCGCCTTAACCAAGTGACACTCTTCTTTTGATTGCCAGCAGGACACTTTCGTGTTATTTACCTTCTAATGTGCTCTATGAAGTATAGAAAATCGTCTGTAAAGGATTCTTGCCCAAAAGGTAAAATATGAACCTAATTTGATTTAACTAGATTCTAATCTAACTTCAATCTTATTTAGGCCCAAATTCCAGTTTACAGAAAGTATCTGGGTCAGAGGAAAAAGTCAAATGACAACATGGGACAGCAATTAGGCAAATACAGAATGTGGGGTATTCTCCAAGACAAGTGGACTCTACAAATAGTCATAAAAATATGTGTGTGGGGGGGAGTCTAGGTTAAAAGATGGTACAGTGACAAAATAAATATTATCTAGTGCATGGACCTTGATTGGATAGTAGTTAAAAAAAGTTTTAAAAGGCATTCTTGGGATAAATAAGAAACTGAGTTTGGATATTAGATGTTATGAAATTTTTGTTCATTTTCCTAAGTGTTATAATGGTGTTGTGTAAGAGAATGCCTTGCTCTTAGGAGACAGAAGTATTTAGGGGTAAAGAGTCATGGTGTCTGTGACTTAGTAGTTCAGAAAACATATAAACACACATACAAATAGATATGATACGTAGATAGAGCCATCATAACAAAATATTAACCTGTTGAATATTTGGAAATTTTCATAATATCAAGTTGGGGAAAACAAAACAGAACTTGTGCTTTTAATGACCCTATGATGCTGCCTGGAGTTGGAGGAGAGGCTGCTGCCCCCTGCGAATCTGTTCCCTAAAGCCACCTCATTTGTCCCCTCTGCCATGATGCTCAGGCAGGCTGCCTGCCAGGAACACCTGGGACTGCTGTGGTCCTGCAGATGAGGAAGAGCATTTGAGCTGCGGTGTTGTGATGTTCTTCCTTCCTGGAGCCATGACGACTCCCAGCTCTCTCTGCTTAAGTGGGGGACCCAGAATGTTTCCCCCATGTTATGGAAACACTCTGGCCTACTGGAATGCACTTAACCCAACCCTGCAGATTTGGGTGCCATCTGTAGACAACAGCTGCAGAGTCTTTCCTGCCCCCACCCACTGTGTATCTCCAGCCTGTCTACACAGCATGCTGGAAAGAGGTTCAGAATCACCTGGATCCTGCAGCCTCTTTTTCTGAACTGCGCTCCTCTCCTTTCCTTTCTTCTGAAGCACAAAGACCAGCTGTGTGACATTCATTTGCTGATAATATGCTGTAAATCTGCCTGGCCCGAGACGGGGTTGCAATGCCAGCCGGCAGGTGAGAGGTGTGCACTGCGGGGCTCTCAGAATTGGAAGTTAAGGCCTGGTGTCTGCAGCCCGGATGGCTATCATGAATCTTTCTATCAGAACACTTTCTCTGAGATTAGGCTGCGTGCCACCAAGCATATGCCTTCCCCTGGACTGCTCAGTCAGTATCAGGCTGTGCATCTTCCGTAAGCCTCCGGTGTCTGGCATTTGGAAATGTGCTTCTGGCATTGTGTAGGATGATGGTCACAGGCGAGTAGAGCCTGAGCTGATCCCGTCACAGAGTACGGCCAGCAGCCAACACAGACGTTACATCCAGAGAGACCCTGTAGCATGTGTCCTAGTCCCCTCCCAGACTCTGAGCTTCCTTTCCAGTTGCTAAAGGGCATGCCCAACCTTGCCTTTTGTTCAGCAAGCAGGAAATCTTGTATGAGATCTAACCTCAGTCGGTTGTGCTGTAGCTTAAATCTAGCCTGGGCTACAGGGCAAGATCCTGTCTCTACAAAGAATAATAATAATGAAGATCAGCTGGTTGTGGTGGTGCATGCCTGTAGTCCCAGCTACTCTGGAGGCTGAGGCGGTGGGATCGCTTGAGCCCAGGTGTTTGAAGTAGCAGTGAACTCCGATGACGCCACGGCACTCTAGCCTGGGTGACAGAGCCAGACCCTGTCTCTAAAAAAAGTAAAAGATATTTGTCTTAAATTTCCTTGTTTTCTTTTTGACCGATTTTTGGTTAATGAGGAATTAAATTGTACTCCTTCAGATCTTCCTTCAGGGCGACTCACTCATCTTGATGTCTCGATGTGCCTGGGACATTTCTGGTTTTACCACTGAAAGTCGGTCACTCCTCTGTGGAACCCCTCAGTCCCAGGAAAACAGGACGGTTGGCCTCCCTCCCTCCTCTCCTTGCTTTTGTTCCACACCCCGATCATAATCGGTTCCGACTGTTCTGGTTTTCCCCGCACCACCCACAGGGAGGTGTGTCGTCCGGCGTCCTCAGCAGCAATGGCGAGTCTTCAGCATACTGGGGCAGGTAGGGAGCTTGACGTTTCCATGTCTTACCTCAGTCAGTCCTCCGCAGGCCCCCCGCGGGCTTCCTTGCCCCCATTTGCAGAAGAGAAGGCCAAGCAGGCACAGGCTGCAGAACTTGCCCAAGGTCACACATCTGGAGAACGGGGGAATTGGGTTCCTCATCCAGATGAGAGGGCGTTGACCCCAGATCCGTCTCACCCAGCCAGTTCCAGACACAGATCACAACTGCCTGTGAGTTCAAAGAGTTGCACATGGCCCCGGGCATGCCCCAGGGACTGGAGGTAGGCACCAGCGTTCTTGTCGTTCTCCGTCACTGTGGACGTGGAATAAACACCAGGATAAAACTCCCAGTTTTCTGCGTTCCCTCCAGAGCTCCTGGGTTCCGCCCTGCCCACCTCCCCCCCTCACCTCTCCCCACTCCTGACGCCACCCAGAGCCACGCACCTTTCCCAGAAGCTCCAGGCCCTCCCGCTGCTGCACGCGCTGCCTTCCCCGCTTGGAACACCTCTCTCCCCCTTGCCGACATCCACTCGAGCCCCGCAGCCCAGCATTCGACGGGCCAGCGCCCAGCCACTTATCAGCTTCCTGTACAGACTGCCCACCCTCACTCGCTCTGGAGGGCCACCGTCAAGCAGGCACGGTTAAACCTAGCCCCTTGCATATGTTTCTTACTCTCTTCCACCTCAATTTCCCCACCTGTAACTAGGTCTGTGCTGGAGCTTGCGCTCAAGGAGGAGATAAACAAAAACCAAGGCAGTAACAGCAGCAAACACCGATACAGAGGTCACTTCATGCCAAGCCCTCTTCTGTGCACGTTGCGTTTGTTGATTCATTTAATCTGCGCCAGAATTCTTGGAAGTGGTATTCCCATTTTATGGAAGAGGAAATGTAGGTGCAGGATAAATGACCAGCCCAAGGTCTCCTAGCTATGGAGGAGTCGGTAGCTCAGGGGTTGGAACCCACATGCTCTGGCTTGAGAGTCCTTGATCACAATGTTAGATAGCTACTGATGCTTGGCTGAAAGCTCACGGGACACTGTTTGAGAGAGTTGTTTGGTGGGAGGGTTATCAGG
>CAUYRT010087561.1:0-52898 GCA_963574885.1 Lepilemur ruficaudatus | reverse complement strand
AATAAAAAACAGACTCAAATAAAGTTATTTACAAATATTGGCATTCAACTGACCTGAAGCAAGAGTCCAAACAATATACATTATGGCTGAATTGAACTATCATCCAAGACTTCAAAACTGCTATTTCTTAAAATGGGTCATTTAGGGTGCAATTGTCCTTTCAACCATAAAATGTCTGATCTTGCTGGATTTTTTTAAGTACTCACTCTATTTAATAATAAAAAGAAAAATTAACACTTCCTGAGTGCCCAATATGTAAGGGGTATGCTAAGGGCTTTACAAACACTATCTTTATTTTGTATTCATTTCATAGAAGAGAAAACTGAGATTAAAGCCGGGTAGCAAGGGAAGTTCCCCTAGCAGACTCAGTGACAGGCTTGGAATTTGTCCCTAGGCAATCTGGCTCCAGAACCCATGCTCTAGCCCAGACTCTGTTCAAAAGAGGAAACACAAGATAAAAATAAACCCGAATTGTGTGTGGTAAAGTGAGGCCAGACAACCTTAATAAAATTTCATGAAAATAATTAATTAGCAGATGTGAAAGTACTTTGAAAATGTATCATTTTAAAATATTTCTAGGTGGATCATTGCTTTGATCCTGATAGCACAAGGCAAGTTTGAGCTTCCATATTATAGACAAAGAGGCCTGAGCTGGGAGCAACCCGGTTCATAAATATTAATCAAGTACAGAGCCTGAATCCTCACTTCAATTGGAGTTCAAATCCAGACCTAATACCACAACTTCCCAGCTACCTCTAAAGTATGGCATACAGGATGTCTTTTGAATTTTTTATTATGATTATTTGGATCTGCTTCTTCCCATATCTTCATAACTTAAGTACTGAGATTTGAAAAATCCATTTTGGGGACAGGAAAGAAAGAAAGCCCTTAGTTGTTTTTGCATTTCCATGGTCATTTAGTGTAAATATTCCTAAGTGGAACTGAGACTAGGATATTACTGTAAAGCTTAGTAAGTGATTCTAATGGGCATGTAGGGTGCAGAACCCCTGTCCCTAGAAGACTGCTGGAACATAATCTGCAAAGCTGAGTCAAGTTAGGCTCAGGCACCATGCCAACCACAGAGACACTCACCTTCACAGGCACGCACGTCAGGCTGAGGAGACAAAGCACTCAGAGTGGGAAAACAAAACACAGAACACTAGGAAAGGCAAATCTGCCTTCACAACTAAGGGAATACAGGAAATCTTCCAATTCTTCCTCTCTGCGCAGTATGTGGAGGAGAGGGTGAACTTTTCTAGGTGCTTGGAGGAAAATGCTTACAGGTATGACTGTAATTTTATTTAACCCTCAACATTGAGCTAATTCTAAACAGATATACTTCCTGGCCCTAAAAGCTGCTTGTTCTACTCTGCTACACAGGAAACTAGAGCGTTTGTAAGAAAAACATCAATGAAGAGATGGATTGCCAAAGGGGATTAGTCTTTGAATCCACATAAGATTAGTCTTTGACTC
Source organism: Lepilemur ruficaudatus (assembly GCA_963574885.1). Classification (NCBI taxonomy): domain Eukaryota; kingdom Metazoa; phylum Chordata; class Mammalia; order Primates; family Lepilemuridae; genus Lepilemur; species Lepilemur ruficaudatus. The sequence goes on along the minus strand of CAUYRT010087561.1, from coordinate 51,425 downwards.
GTTGTCTACTAAGAATTAGTCAGCAATGAGATTTGGTATAAATGAATATCAAATTACTAGCAATACTAGCCCACCAGCTAAAGGCTCAAGGAGGTTGGTATTGAAAAGGAGGGTGGAAATAATCAAAATGATGGACATACCAAGTGATAGTAAGGATGTGGAGAAACTGGAACCCTCACGCATTGTTGGTAGGGATGTAAAGCAGTACAGCCACTTTAGAAAACAGTTGGAAGTTTCTTAAAAAGTTAAAAATACATTTACCACATGACCCAACAATTTTATTCCTAGGTATATACCAAAAGGAAATGAAAACATGTCAGCACAAAGCCTTGTAAGTGAATGTTCAAAGCTGAGCTATTCACAAAGCAAAAAAATGAAAACAATTCAAATATTCATCACTTGATTATGGTCAACAAAAAGTGCTGCATCCACATAATGGAGTACTACTAAGTAATAAACATGAATGATCTATTGATACATGCATGGATTAATCTCAAATGCATTATGTCAAGTGAAAGAAGCCAGATACAGAAGACTACATGTTCTTTGATTCCATTCCCTCGAAATTTCTAGAAAAGGCAAAATTATAGAGACAGAAAGCATATCAGTGGTTGCCTGGGCAGAGTGTAGGAGGAGGAATTGGTTAGATGAATGAGGGAACTTTTTGGAGTGACAGAAGTGTTCTGAACTTGCATTGTGGTGATGGTTGCACGGTTGCATAAATTTACTAAAAATTATTGAACAGTACTTTTACAGCAGGTGAATTATTACCATATGGTCTATAAATTATATCTCAATACAGCTGTTAAAGTATTTTTTAAAAGTAAATGAAGAAGTGATGAATAGGATATATGGAAAGGGTAAGGACATTCATGGAGTAGGAAAAAAGAAAGACACATACAAACTCACTAAGAAGCTATATCCCCATAGATTGTGAAGCAGGCATAGTGCTTCCTGATGCCTGTGTTTTATTCTTTAAGTGTTTGTGTTTTAGAGTCAAAATGTGCACTGTGAGAGTTTATCAAATTTTAGGTATATTTAGTGTGAATAACATAATTTCAAATGCTCTAACAGCTGAGGAAAATAGATGAAGTAAAACATCATATATATTTGCTCGCATTTCCCTGAGCATTTGGTCTCTTGATTTAAGCCATACATTTCATATTGCCTTTGCACCAACTGAATAATACCAAAGTATACCAGAGTTTTATACTATTTTCAGTAGCTTGCAGTACCTGTGAAGTCAAGTCAAATTGTTGTTTCTTGACATTGCTGAAAACCATTTCTCATGACTTGAAGAAAATATCTCCCTTTTCTAACACTTTGTATATCCATTTTTCCTGGTTCTCAAATCACCTTCCTGTCTTTTTCTTTGTCAATGCAGAATTTTTTAGAAAAGTGAGAGAGAATGTACATGCTAAAGAATTGTACCCTGTTGTTAACACACAAAACTTGTCCTTCATGAAAATAAAGAGCCCTCCTCCCAGGAGTGAACTCTTCCTCGTCTTCACTTTCCTCTTCCTTTGGCACTGTGGTTCACCTGCCATGTTCCTGCCTGGTAGCCAGCCTGTACGTACTCTTAACCCCACCCCAAAGAGTCTATGCTTTCTATTTCTTGCAATGTGCAGGTGGTATTATTGCACAGGAAACATGATGTTTTAGATTTTTCACTCAAGGTCTCTCATGATTCTCCGCTTTAGAAAAAAAATTCATGTAAACTGGATTGAAGAATATGTTGGTGACTGATATTTGGAACCAGTCATATTGGAAAATTTATTTGTCAATTGCTGAAACACAATGTTCCATGTGCCACTGACTTCCACTGAGAAATAAATTGGAAATGTAAATTTTTTTTAAAGGAGAGTAGGGAAATAAACAGTTATCACAGAAGTTTTTTCAATGACAAAGTTAGGAGGTCTTTGGAATGTTTGGCTCCCTTCCAGTGCACACCCCATCTTGCATTCTGCAAGAATTCAGGCAGCTGAAAGCTGTACCATCCATTATGCACGTGTCTCCTCGTTCAGCAAACACATCATGACAGTTGGACAAGGTTTCTCAACTTCAGCACTGTTGACATTTGGGGTCAGATTATTCTTTGTTGTATCAGATATTTAGCAGCACCCTGGATCACTACCCAGTAGATGTCAGTAGTCACTCTTCCCACCCTCCCACTTGTGAGTTGTGGCAACCAAAATTGCCCCCACACACATTGCCAAATGTCCCCTGGGAGACAAAGTTGCCTCCAGTTGAGGAACTGCTGTGGGGTATCCCCAGTCTGAAGCTGCAGGACCCAAAACTCTCGAATGGCAAAGATCCAAACATCCATGGTAGTAACATAATAAAAGAAATGTGTCACATTATAGCAACTGACAAATAAATGTTCCAACCTACCCTAAATATCTGTCACTAGAATATTGTTCAATCTAGCTAAGATTTTATTAAGAGAAATCTGATCAAGAGGCACAAATGGTTAAAAACAAAATTAAAGGACTAGACAAAAGAAACATGTGAAACCGAATAGCGTAGCAGACAATGAAAGCCTCTCCCTCCTGGGAGAATAGCTTTTGTTTCACTTAGCCAAGCTTAACCTACAGACATTTTAAAAAATCTGTCCCCAAATGGCCATTTTTCTTATGACAAAGGGTCCTAAATATTTTTTGTTTGTGGAAATAAAAAACTCTGCTAATAAAAAACAGTTGTAGATATTTTGTAATTCTTTTTAGAAAAAATAACTGAAGACACATAGTCTAATTCACTGCAGCTGAAATTTCATTTACTAACTAATCACACTAATGAGCTGCTGCCCAGGGACTTCTAATTGAATTCACTGTATTTCTGTCACTGACATTAATTTCCTTACTTCAACTTCTAGAAAAAGTTTGATGTTTTCTGGATTTTCTAAGTAGGAAAAATTGAAAGATTTCAGCAGTTTTTAACTAATCCTAATTTTTATAACTGCTGCAGTTTTATGGAATAACATACTACTGAATTAGAAAAACACAATGTTAACACTCATATACACATCAGTACTCATTTTATCAAGATGTCTGGTAAGTCCATATTGGAAACTGTGTTCATTATACTATTTTTGTTCTTTATGTATATTCTGGGGTTAGATCGGAAAATTAAGTCCATATAGTCATCAAGCCATAGTCTCAAAATCAAAATTACATTCAAAAGGTTGGCTTCCAACTAGTGTTCTACTTGCTGATTCCATGATTTAAAACAAAATGTTGTTTTGCTACTATTTTATTATAATTGTATTACACTGAACTTCCTTCATTATTCTCAGCATGAAATTGGAAGGCATACTTTTCAAATAAATCTTACGTGCATCTTCTATTATATGATTGAATAAATAAACACAACGTAAGCACCACCTAGTTTGTAAACACCAAATTTGCAAAGAACCCATACATATAAATGGCCACAGCTGCCCTACCCCACACCCAGGCCACATGCTGTCCCTAGCATGGAAACCTGTGGAAGAGCTCAGAACTTTTAGAAAGAACGTGAAATCCTAAATAGCAGGCAACTTTACAGAGAGGTGGTGACCCAGCAGAGAGCCTACAGAGTGTCTATTTCCTTCTCAAAAGTATCTTCCATTACACATTGCCTGAAATTTTGTATATCTCTTTATCACAGTGTCTAATATTCTTCAAATTACAAATCTCTTTGAATTAACAAGCTACTTTAAAATGCAAATCTTTCCCAGAGAGGTAATTATATTCCTTAATTAATTAATTCAGATTGCATTGCTCTTAATACCTAACTAAAGCTATCTGAAATGAAGTATTACCAAGCAGCGGTAGCAGCTGAACAGCAGTGGTAGTACAAGGAATGGCTGCTGTCGTAATAGCTGTGGTGGTAGTATTACCAGCGAGCACTGACTAGGTGCCAGGCCCTGTGCTAAGAACTCCATGTGGATTGCCTCATTTAACCCTCTCAAAAACCCTGGGAAAGAACTTCAGGAAGACAAAGGAGTGGTTCTCAAAGTGTGGTCCTTAGAACAGAAGCATCAGCATCACCTGGAAATACAAATGCAAGTTCTCAGGCCCCACCCTAGACCTACTAAACCAGAAACTCTGGGAGAGGGTGCTCAGAAGCCCATTTTAACAAGCTCTCTAGGTGATTCTGATGCTTGCTAAAGTTTAAGAACCAATGGGCTACAGATTTATAGAAAAAGGCCACCTGTAGCATACACACACAGGCACACACATACACACACACCAATTTAGTGAAAGTGTTCAACCTATTCATAAAAGAATACAGAGCCTGAGCATTAGATGGGTGGTACCACAGAGCAGAGGCTGACTGCACATCCCAGAGTTCATTGCAAGGCCCCAGAATCCTCAAAGATGACTAATAATGCCTGTGCAAGTCAGATCCAAAGAGTTAACTCTATGCTGCACCACAGTCGATTATTTCAAAGGAACTCAAACAACCTCTATTAAACATTCTCATATAAGGGAAATTGCCTTTATTTGACTTTTCCTAATGCTTGGAATAAACTGAAGGACCACCTTTTCAAACCCAAGAGGAAAAGCTAAGTCAGCCCTCAGGCTTCTCGAGCAATTTCTCTGTCTCCGGCTAACTGGAGTCCCAAACGCTCAATATCCCACGGGTAGTGCTAGTAGTATCCTTATTTCACAAGTGCACACACTAAAACTCAGAGAGGTTAACTAAATAACCCAAAAGCACAGGCAGAAAATTGCAAAGCCTAAACTAGAGAAACTCAAAGCCAACTCCAAAATCCTAGCACTAAACCACTTATGGTTAAGGAGAAAAGATAAGTAATTTGTGAGCATAAAGTATTTCATAGGGAGAGCAGGTTGTTGTCACAGCAGCTGTTTTGGGGCAGAATGAGAAGGGTACCCAGCAAAAGTGTGGGTAGGATCAGAAAAATCAATCTGGTCCAAAACTCACCAGGGCCAATCCCTGCCCTGGACAGGGACAGAAAGTGACTCATCTTTCTCCTCTGTCAGAATATGACTCTTTGCTCTTAAAACCTAGAATTCAGGCCTGTCCTATTGGTACAAGATTTCAAATAAACGTGAATCTCAGAGCTTTGGAGGAGTGGGTGGGGGCCTGAATCCACATTTAAACTGCATCTAGGAAAAATACACTCTCAGTTATCATCAAACAACCAAAATGCAAAGCTGTAGAAACAGTCCCATTCCTAGAGTAAGGCCTGCATATTTCATTACTTATTTCCTTCTACATTTATATATCACTTATGCTTGCATTTCTCCTGATCCCAGGCTGACCTTCCAGAAGCACTCTTCACACTGCTCTGTGCCCCAGGTGATTGACCTCCATGCTCTACCTGGCTCCCTGTTCCTGTGGCTTCTGATTAGGTTCAGCAAATGGAAGGCAGTGTCAAGAGGTCAAAGAATGGTAGGAGTCTGAGTATTTATTCCCTCCATCCCTGCCTGCTGTGCCAGTTTGGCAATAGCTGTGTTCCTGTACCTATGGCCACAGCTCCTGGGGGACAATCCCTCTCCCAACGCTATAGTGCTCCTGGAGGTCCAGTAACAGCTCTCTCCCTTTAGCCTCTGGCTGTTAACAGCCTTCCCTGTTCCCAGTCCCTGGGTACTTCACCATCTCCTGGTGATTCCCTACATCCTACCCACTCCTTTGTAAATAATCCTATCATTGAACTGTCCCCAGAGTGGGCCATCTGTTTCCTGCTGAGACCCTGAGTGTTGCAGATCACAACCATGGACTTATAAGCATGACGCTTTCTACCAGATCTCTACTAGCTTGTATTTTTTAATGAATCTTCTTTCAATATGCCAGTTCACATCAATATACTAGTTTGCACCATGCTTCCAGTCACAAAAGTCATATCACTCCATAAAGACTCTGCAAGTAATTCATGTAAAACATGAATTTGTATAGTAAGTGCTCAATAAATGACAAATATTATCATTATCATTGTTGTTATTGGTAAATTATTGTTCTATATCAGGAGAACTGATATCAGGAGAACTAAAAGTGATGGACATAATTTAGAGGAAGGCAGATTTTGAATTAACACAGATGAATTTTTGATAATTACAGAATCTAGCAATGAAATAGACAGACTTATAAATTGAATTTATAATAAGATACAAACTGATATATCTAGATATTTATTCCAGTTATGCTTGGATGGCACTCCCTTATTCCACCTGCCCAGCCCTGCCCATCTGAGTACAGTTAGCTGTGACTCTGGTTTGCCATAAGGAAAAATCTTTCTCCAAAAAGAAAAGAGAAAATGAAATGGACGTAGGTTAATGCTACAACAGATAATCAAGTGTGTAATGACTCAGGCTGGGAAGGAGTGAAGCACTGAAGTATGTGATAGAGTCATGATGAATATATACTTCTTAAATATTTGACCACCATTAAAAGCCACCTGGGAGAGAGTGAGTAATCCATGGAAAACAACCTGGATAGTGAGGGAGTACATAAAACAATAGTAAGCCATGGCCTCTTTTCATCTCGAATCTTTTTAAACAAAGCGGAAAAGAGCTTCAGGGTAATGATGCAAAATTGATTGAGTGGGTTGTCCTTCATATTGGTTGAGTCTCTGTGTCTGCATTTCCAAATGTTATCAAGAGTCTCAGAAATTATGGTGCATATCATGAAATTTATGTTTGGCAAATAATTACCAAGAAGGGCAATAGTCTTAGTAAACACATGGTATTAAGGGGGGGAAAAACTTGGTGCTCAGCCTAACATTTGATTTTGTTAATATAAATAATATATTAACAAGTGAACAACCTGGATTTGATCCAAACCACTCTGCTGTAAGTGCTTTGCTAAAACTCACCAATGGTATTTACTTCTATAAATAACGGCCATAATTGGAATAGTTTTCTAGATAGATCAGTTTTTATCTTATGACAAATACTCTTTTAAAGATCTTTATCATTGCAAGCCTTTTAGAGGAACCTTTGAATTACGTGGTTGGGGAGTGGTGTCTGACCGCCTCTAGTGTGGTATGGAAGAAACTCAGAGCTCAGACCTGATGTGGGTCTTGAAGGACATATGGATTTGGAGCACATGGAATGACGAGGGAGAAGACCTTCCAAATTAGGTGTGGTGAAATGTTGATGAAGCAGTTGAGATAGCCTTGACTCTGAAAGAGGCTGTGGGACCTCTTAGTCCATCTATAACTGGCATACCCCTATCCGAGCAGGAGAAGGTTGGATGGAGACCGAAATGGAGACAGTGTAGGGTAGCAGAAAGAGTATAGCATCCAGAGTAAGAAACACCTGGCTTCAAGTCCTGGCACCTGTACCTGGAATTAAATGCCCTTAAGCAAGTTTCTTAACCTTTGTAGGTCTGTTTCCTCACCTGCAAAGTGGCAGTAATAACATTTTCCTCATGAGGCCCTTGAGGATTTAAATGAGGGAATGTTTGACAAGCCCAGCATACTGTGAGGCAAAATGTGCATTCTCAATATTTTGTGGACATAGTCATTACTATTCTCCAAATGTTTCAATGACACTAGTGAAAAAAATACAGGGTTCTTAGAAATTTTCCTATATATGTCCCGTTGATTTTTTTTACAATATTCAACTTTATATTAAGTTTAAAAGATATGATCTATTTGAGTCAGGCATTCCTGGATTCAAATCCTACCTTGGCAGTTTCTATGTGTGCCCTTGAGAAAATTGGATGACCTCTCTGAATTTGTGCACTCTTCTGTCAAATGGGAATAATAAGTACCTTGTAGGGCTATCGTGTACTATCTATCGGGAGAGTGTACGTAGGGTGAATGTGAATAGCATCATTGTTATTGTTATTATTTCTGCAGAGCTCTGGGCTACAATAATTATTCTGTCCTTCTCTTAATCTCAAGTTCAAGATACTCCCTAAGTGATTTTCCTAGTGCTAAAAAACTTTCCCAAGAAATTTAATGCCCCTTTCCACCTACCTGGAAGAGCAACTAGCATTCACACAGTGTTTTAACATTCACAAAATATACTCAAATGTATTATTGTATTTGTTCCTTACAACAACTCCATGTGGCAGAATTAGTGCCATTTTACAGATGTGGATGTCCATTTGGAACAAGGTGAAATAGATTGCCCATGATCACTCAGTCAGGAAGTGGCAGGAAGCTGGAACTCGAGCCCAGTTCTCCTGTCGACAAAGCTCACATCTTTCAGCTTTTCAGAGTCTCTCTCCTCTGTATCTCACTATCTTCACCAATCAGAGGAACTGAAAGTATTCTTTGGCATCTGAATGATCACTAGAAATGAGTTCACTATGGGAAGAAGAAACGGCTAGAATTTCTCACTTTAGGAGTCTATTAATTAATGAGAACTCCAGCTTTCAATCACCATTCCTATATCAAAGAACGCTCAAGTACAGGCATGAGTTTCTTAAAATGTAGATTTTATAGTCTTGTTAGCATCTACTCTTAAATTATCCATCTAGCTGAATTATACTTTTCCCCATTAATCTCTGCCTTGCTTCTGGACCTTTCCCTTTTCCCCATAAACCTGTTCTATTCTCCCCAATAAATAAATAAATTAATCCGCACTCTTTCCTCCCTTGTGTTAACATATTTCACAAGGAATAGAAAAAAATTTCTTCTTTGTCCTTATACTCACTCTTAGTCCCTTATAATTTGGTTTCTCTCTTCATCATTTTATTGACATTGCACATTCAAACATCAAAAACTACAGTTGACTCTTGAACAATGCAGCAGTTAGAAAATCTATGTATACAGTAGAAAATCTATGTATAACTTTGACTCTCCCAAAACTTAACTAATAGCCTACTTCTTACCAGAAGCCTCACCAATAACATAAACAGTCAATTAACTTGTATTTTGTAGGTTATAAATATTGTATACTATATCCTTACAATAGCTGAAGAAAAGAAAATGTTATTTGAAAAATCATAAGGAAGAGGGGAACTTCATGGAGGAAAGTTGCAAAGCAGAGAAGGAAGAAGATAAAGGAAAAAAGATATTGGTGAGGATCATACCCAGAGAGGCTCGGAGTCCACTAAAGGGGTAAGGCGAGATCCCTCACTCCCTCCCATGTGCTTCGGTGACCAGAGGGCTACCAAGTTTCTTGGAGGCTTTTCCACCTCCACAAGCCCAGTCACAGTAGCAAACATGGAATATTGGGGAGAACTTGTATGATCCCAGAGCTTGGACATTCCGTGCAAGGTTCCCTTCCAAGGAGAGTGACCAAGAGAGCCAGCTCTCTCCCATTCAGATGCTTTTCCTTTCCCACCCCTGCCCTATCCACTGCAACCAAGAAAGCAGTTTGAGCCAAGAATTTGGTGAGCAGCCACCTCTCCCCAGCAGGCACGTGCTACAGGCTGAGGGTTCCATGGAGAGTAGGATTCATGCCTTACTCCTTAGGGGCCTGAAGTGGACCTGGGGTGTCCGATCTGGGAGCTCCCTGTCTGCCGCTGTTTCACGGAGTTGCACTCTGTGGGTAGACAAGTAGGCTGGCCCCCATGCACCCTAGATTTAAACAGGTTGCTGGAGGACACAAAGGAAAGGTCTGGGAGCTAGACTTCAGTGGCGAGTGAGCCCACATGGACAGAACTGATGAGCAAACATTGTGAGGTTCCCAGATGTAGTGATCTGGGAAAGCACCCATCCCCCAACAGGAAAAACATCTTTTTGGATTAGGATGGGTCTTCCAGTGAGGAAGAACCCAGCCCCAGGAGCCATAGCAACCAAGCATGGTGCATTCAGGTGCTCAGGCTGACTGGGAACTGCAGCCCCTCCCCAACCTATTGCAACCAGGAAATCAGTTTCAGATGAGAACTTGGCAAGTGGTTGCCTCTCTACAGCATGTGTGTACTCCAGGCTGAGGTCTCCACAGAGAGTGGGACCCATGTCTCTTCCCTTGAGGACCTACAGTGGGCCCAGGATGCCAAATCTGGGAGCTCCCTGCCCAGTGGCATTTTGTGGAGATGCACACCAGTGGGTCAGACACGCAGGCGGGAGAAAGGTTTGAGAGATGAACTCCTCAGGTGGTTAGGGAGCCCTTTGGACAGAACTGATGGGAGAATACTGTGGGGATCTGACATGCAGTGATTTGGGAAAGTGCCCATGCCTCCCTACAGGAAACCTACACTATTGGATTAGGGTGGGTCCTCTGGCCTAAGATCCCAGCCTGGTGCCATAGCAACCAAGCATCCAGGCCCCTGCCCCACAAACAGCCCTCCAGGTCTGGAGAGCCTGCCCTGACTTTCCTCCTAGCAGCTCCCCCTAGGGGCCAGGAAAGCAAACTCTGGGCCCTTCCAAGGCTTTGCAAAGCCTTCAGGGCTCACACAACCTAACAATGCTCAGCCTTGCTCCTCCACCCACCTCTGCTGTGGTGGAGATGAAGCAACACCCTGAGAGGTATGGGGCCCCTCCCAAAGCCTGGGGCCATGCAAGTGCCCTGTTTGAGGGACTAGAGCTTGCCATGGGCACAGAAGAATATCCCAGCAGTTGGCTCTTTTGTGCAAGTATCAACTTACTGACAGACAGAAAAATTACAGCTCATCACAGCATCTACCAATTCAATCAAACAGGGTGTGGCTGATTCTTACAAGTACCACTGACCATCTCAGAGATTAAGCTGGGGGACCCAGTACAATTCACACTGCTGGAAAGATGTGAAGCTGGCAGGATAGAGGCACCCCGAGGGGACACTGTTTATTAGGAGAGAAACAAAAGTTACAGGCAGCTCAATCTGTAAGGGGTCTTCCTCTTCCATTGCAGACCTCTGGGCTGATTGGAGAGCTGCTCAGAGTCTGTGCAGAGACATTCCACCAGAGAGCAGGTGCAGCAGAGATCTGGTGCCTGCCAATTCCAGGTTTCTGCAACTGACAACATCCTGATCACACTGGTGCAGGGACCCAGGTCTGCTCAGGACACAGCCATCCAGCAGTAACATTAGCATCACTGCCACGAGGCCAGGGAGGGAATAGACACTCCCCCATGTTGAGCCCTGTGACTAGGGGTTGAAAATGCCTATTCACTGGCATGAAAGCAGAACAGAAAGGGAGCCTCACATGCCATAGGCATCACTTGGGATGTCTCAGGCAACTTCATTAGTGGGTCCTAGGCATGGGGGGAAAACCGTGGCCAACCAGTAGCTCCAGCAAGCCTACAAGGAACCTGGGCTGCTGAGAGAAACCCCTGCCTCTGTGACTGGACAGCAGCAGTCCCCACACTGGTAGAACAGTCCCTGATATGGAAAGCTATGCCCCCAAAATCCCCGGAGCCAGCCCTGAAGCTCTCACTGTGCCCAAGTCCAAGACTCTGCCCCTATAGCTCCAGGGCCCCGGCTGGGCCTGCAACTCCACCCCTGAGACTCCAGAGTTGTGCTTGGACTCCAAGACCCCAAAACTAAGTCCCCACCACTACTCCTGGGCCAGCAGAACCTCCCTGAGTTCCAACACTTCACTCAGGGACCCCAGCCCTGAGCAGCGGTCACTCTTGGACTTGGTTTGAGAGAGTCCCTAGCAAAGGAGAATAGGTGCCCTGCATACCTATTAATCCAGAGCTGAGAGAAGAGAAGCCAGAAGAGAAGACATCAGCAAAAGAACCGTGGCAACATGAAAAAACAAAATAGTTTGATACCCCCAAGAGAACTGAATGGAGCTACAGTAGTGGACTCTACCCACAAGGAAGTTGCTGAAATGACAGAAATGGAATTCAGAATACGAATGGCAAATAAGATGATTGGAATTGAAGATAAAGTAGAAAACCAACAAAAAGAAGCCAAAAATAATTTTAGGAGATCAATGAAAAAATGAAAACACTGCTAGATAGCTAGACAACGTAAGAAAGAATATAATAGAACTTAAATGAAAGAGTCATTCAGGGAATTTCAAAATGCAGTTGAAAGCTTTAACAACAGGCTAAACCAAGCAGAAGAAAAGAAACTCAGAGCTTGAAGACATAGCTCTCTAGATAACCCAGTCAATCAAAGAGGCAGAGTATAGAAAACTACAAGTAATCACTGAGAGAGAGATGGGACTATGTGATGCATACCAACATTTGAATTATAGGTATCCCTGAGGGTGAAGAAGAAACAGGAAAAAGCATGAAAAGCCTATTTGAGGAAATTATTGAGGAAAACTTTCTGGACATCACCAGAAATTCAGACATACTGATACAAGATGGACATCGAACACCGGGAAGATTCATGGCAAATAGGTGATCTCCAATACACAGACTAGTCTGGCCAAACTCAAAATGAAGGAAAAAATTCTGCAAGTAGCAAGATGAAAGCATCATATAACCTACAAAGGAAAACCCATCAGACTAGCTGCAGACTTCTCAGTGGAAATCTTACATGTCAGAAGGGATTGGGGCCCCATCTTCAGTTGACTTAAACTGAACAACTGCTAGCCTAGAATTTTTTATCCTGCAAAAATAAGGTTCACAATAGATGGAGAAATTAAGTTCTTTCCATACAAGCAAATACTGAGGGAATTTTTTATGACCAGACCTGCTCTGCATGAAATACTCAGAACAGCACTAGACACAAATCAGCACAACAGATGCCTACCAGTGTGGATGCACCTAAAAAAAACCCTCAAAACTCACAACTCCTATAAAACAATAGAACAAGAGGTAAAACAAAGCAACAAAGGACTATACAACAGAATGAACAGACCAACATCCCACATATCAATGTTATCAATCAACATGAATAGACTGAATGCATCTCTCAAAAGACAGCCTTGCTGAATGGATGAAAAAACACAATCCAAGCATCTGCTGTCTCCAGGAAACACATCTAAACCACAAGGACACACACAGACTCATTGTGAAAGGATGGGAAAAAAATATTCCACTCAAATGGAAATCAAGAGAGGAGGTGTAGCCATTCTCATATCATATAAAATGGACTATAAGCCAACAAAGGTAAAGAAAGACAAAGAGGGTCATTATATAATGGTAAAGGGAGCTATCCACCAAGAAGACATAACAATCCTAAACATACGTGCCCAACAGAGGAGTGCCTGGATACATAAAGCAAATCTTACTAGAGTTAAGCAAAGAAATAAATAGTACCATCATAATTGCTAGGGACCTCAACACCCTGCTGTCAGAGCTTGATAAATCATCTAAGCAGAAAATAAATAAAGAAATAATGAACTTAAACCAAACTCTAAATTAAATGGACCTAACAGACATTCACAGAACATTCTACCCAAAAATTATGGAATACACATTCCTCTCAGCAGCACATGGGGCATTCTCCAAGACTGAGCACATCTTAGGTCACAGAATGGGTCTCAACAAATTCAAATAATCATAATCATACCATATGTCTTCTCAGACCATAACAGAATAAAACTTCAAATCAATCACACACACAAAAAAACCCCACTCAATCCTACACAAAGTCATGGAAATGAAATAACCTGTTGCTGAACAATAATTGGGTCAAGAATGAAATTAAGATGAAAATCAAAAAATTCTTTGAGCTGAACAACAAAGAGGACACAAGTTATCAAAATCTTTGGGACACAAAAAAGTATTCCTCAGGGGAAAATTCATAGCCTTAAACGTCTACATCAAAAAGACAGAAAGATCACAAATTGATAACCTAATGTCACACCTCAAGGAACTAGAAAAAAGAAGAACAAACCAAACCCAAAACCAGCAGAAGAAAAGAAATAATGAAGGTCACAGCAGAACTAAATGAATTGGAGGCCAAACAACAACAAAAAAACAATACAAAGGATTAAAGAAAGAAAAAGTTGGTCCTGCCAAAAGGTAAACAAAATTGAAAGACCTCTTGTTAGCTTAATCAAGAACAGAAGAGAAAGGACCCAAATAAGCTCAATCAGAAATGAAAAAGGTGACATGACAACTAATACTGCAGAAATACAAAACGTCATCCATAAATACTACATAAATCTCTATGCACATAAACTAGAGAATGTAGAGGAAATGGACAAGTTCTTGGAAACACACAACCTCCCAAGACTCAACCAGGAAGAAAAGAACCCCTGAACAGAACAATAACAATCAGTGAGATTGAATCAGTAATAAAAACCTCTCAATAAAAAAAAGCCCTGGACCAGATGGATTCACAGCCCAATTTTATTATCTCAGACATACAAAGAAGAACTGGTACCCATAATACAGAAATTATTCCATAATGCTGAGAAGTAGGGAATTGTCTCCAACTCATTCTACGAAGCCAAGATCACCTTGATACCAAAGCCAGGAAAGGTTACAACAAAAAAAAGAAAACTACAGGCCAATATCTCTTATGAATGTAGATGTAAAAATCCTTAATAAAATATTAACAAACCAAATTCAACAGCACATCCAAAAAAATAATCCATCAGAATGAAGTGGGTTTCATCCCTGGGATGCAAAGATGGTTCAACATATATAGATCCATAAATGTAATTCACCACATAAACAAAAGCAAAAACAAAGACTATATGATCATCTCACTAGATGCAGAGATAGCATCCAACAAAATCCAGCACCCATTCTTGATAAAAACCCTCAACAAACTGAGCATAGGAGGAACATGTCTCAGAATTACAAAAACCATCTCTGACAAACCCACAGCCAACATTACTGAATCAGGAAAAGTTGAAAGCATTCCCCCTAAGAGCTGGAACGAGACAAGGATGCCCACTGTCACCTCTCCCATTCAACATAGTGGTAGAAGTCCTAGCCAGGGCAATCAGGCTAAACAAGATTAGTAAGTGTGTCCAAATCAGGAAAGAGGAGGTCAAACTATTGCTCTTCACTGATGACATGATCTTGTATCTGAAAAAAAAAAAAAACCAGAGATCCCACCAAGAGTCTCCTGGAATTGGTAAATAAATTCAGTAGTCTCAGGATACAAAATCAATGTACATAAATCAGTAGCATTTCTATATACTATTAATAATAACAGTCAAGCTTAGAATGAAGTCAAAGATGCAATATCATTCACAGTAGCTATTAATATAAAGAAAATAAAATACCAGGAATATACTTAACCAAGGAGGTGAAAGATCTCTGCAAGGAGAAATATGAAACTCTGAGGAAAGAAATCACAGAGAATACAGACAAATGGAAAAATATATCATTCTCATGGATAGAGAGAATCAACATTGTTAAAATGTCCATACTACCCAAAGTGATTTACAAATTCAACACAATCTCCACCAAGTTACCAAAGTCATACTTCACAGATCTAGAAAAAATTAATTCTACACTTCATTTGGAACAAGAAAGGAGCCAAAGTTATCTTAAACAAAAAGAACAAAACTGGAAGTATCACATTACCATTACTTCAAACTGTATTACAAGGCTATAGTAACCAAAACAGCATATTATTGGTACAGAAATAGAGACATAGGCCAATGAAACAAAACAGAGAATCCAGACATAAAACCATCTACCTACCATCAACTGATACTTGACAAAGCAGACAACAACATATCGTGGAGGAAAGAAGCCCTATTCAATAAATGGTTCTGGGAAAAATTGGATAGCCACATGCAGAAGAACGAAACAGAACCCCTACCTCTTACCACTCACAAAAAATTAATTCAACATGGATAAAGGAATTAGATCTAAGGCATGAAACCATAAGAATTCTGGAGGAAAATGTAGGAAAAACTCATCTAGATATCAGTCTAGGCAAAGAATTTATGAAAAAGACCCCAATGGCAATCATAGCAACAACAAAAATTAATAAATTGGGTTTTATTAAACTCAAAAGTTTCTGTACAGCTAAGCAAACAATCAACAGAGCAAGTAGACAACCTACAGAATGGGAAAAAATATTCACAAGCTTCATATCTGTTAAAGGTCTAATAGTCAGAATTAACAAAGAACTTAAGCAAATCAGCAAGAAAAAAACAATCAACCCTATTAAAAAGTGGGCAAAGACATGAACAGATGTTTATCAAAAGAAGAAAGGCAAATAGTCAAGAAACATATGAAAAAATGCTCAAATCACTAATCAACAGGGAAATGCAAATTAAAACCACAATGAGATCTCACCTTACCCTAGTTAAAACAACTTCCATTAAAAAGTCCAAAAACAATAGATGCTGGTGTGGATACAGAGAGAAAGAACTGTATTGGTGGGATTGCAAATTAGCACCTCTATGGAAAACAATATGAAGACTCCTCAAAGAACTAAAGGTAGACCTAGCATTCAGTCCAGCAATTCCACTACTGGGTATTTACCCAAAGGAAAAGAAGTCATTTTATCAAAAAGACACCTGAACTTGAATATTTATTGCAACAGAATTCACAATTGCAAAGATGTGGAATCAACACAAGTGTCCATCAGTTCATGAGTGTATTAAAAAAATGTGGAGTACCACTCAGCCAATAAAAAAGGTGAATTAATACCTTTTTCAACAATCTGGATGGAACCATTCTTCTAAGTGAAGTATCACAAGAATGAGAAACAAACACCACATATGCTCATTATTAAATTGGAACTAACCGATGAGCACACAGGTGCACAGAGGGAAGTAAAATTCAGTGGAAATCAAGCAGGGGGCAAGGGGGAGAGGGGTGGAATAAACCAACCTAACAGGTACTATGAACACTATTTGGGTGATGGGCACACCTACAGCCAGAACTCAAACATTACGAAAATGATCCATGTAACCTAAAACATTTGTATCCCCTTAATATTTTGAAATTTTAAAAAATAAGGAAGAAAAACTATATTTACTATTTCATTAAGTGGAAGTGGATCATCATAAAGGTCTTTATTTCATTGCCTTCATATTGAGTAGGCCAAGGAAGAGAAGGAAAAGGAGGAGTTGCTCTTGCTGTCTCAAGGGTGGCAGAGGTGGAAGAAAAATCCATGTCTAAGTGTCCTTCTACAGTTAAAACTCATGTTCAACTGTATTTTCTAGTTACCAAATCCAGTACTTTTTTATTCATTTTTTTCTTCTTTCTCTCATTTGTCCCACCTTCACGTCTAAACAGTTGCCATTTCCTATGCATTCTCTCTTCAACATCTCTAATGTTTATTTCCTCCTTCTTATTCCCACCACAGCTACCCTACAACTAGTCAAATGTACACCATCCTCTCCAACCTGGGGTTTACTTTTCCTGTTTCTAATTACTGAAATTCTCTCCATGCTTTAGAGTCTTTCAAGAATGCCCACAGACTGAAGGCCAGGGTTATGTCTTCCTATTCTTTGAATTCTCCATGAGCGCCTGTTAGTACTACTATAAGTGCCTTATACATGAGGCATTTAATCAAGGTCTGTGGGCTAATGAACAGACTAATGGTAAGGAGAAGTTCCCTTAGAAATACAATTATTAGCAAGGAAAGGTTATCCTGGGATGAGAAATTGGCTGTGGAACATCCACACAATGGATAAACCATGTGCAAATTGTTAAGAGTCATGTAGATTACTGTATCTACCTTGTTTATTGCCCTTGTGCCCGGAACATTCCTTCATGCCAATATGTAGCCTGGTTGGAAGAATAGTTCTGAGTTTCAAATACTCTAAAAGATAACATTTGGCCTATTTTCAGTTTTGGGCAATTATGAATAAATCTATGCACATATGATCATAAAAAAAGATTTCCAAATAACACAAAAGTTAAGATTTTTTTGCTAACATTACATCTTAAGAGTTAAATACATCACTAACTACTCTAGCACGGCACTATATACAGCTGGAATAAATAACTGAGCATTGGTTATAACAGGGAAAAACACTCCTTAAGAGTCAGATTGTTTCTGTATACTATTTCTGTTTTGGCCATTGAGTTGCCTCATGACTATTCTGTAGAGTAAGTGGAACCAAAATGGCAAAAAATATGGAATTGGCACTATGGCGGATCTTCTGAATAAACAAGTTTATATAATCTAGCTTTGCAAGCCTGAGGATAGCCTGATAAAAAAATGAGGTGGTCCTTAGCAAAAACATGTTTTTGTTATTGAGGACTTTTTTTATGTTTTGGCAATGAATTATTCAATGCCCAAAATAACATAATGAAAAAAAGATGAACATTTTTTTAAAAACACTTACATTCAGCATATCCTATAATTATGACAATTTGGCTGTCATGTAACCCTGTAAAACACAAAGTTATTAGAATACATCATCATAATACTCATCTTGTAATCATAATATCTCTTCTGAATACGTTTTAAAACTGTTTAATAATAATCTTTAGACATTTAAACAAATAAAAATTATTCCCTAAAAGTCACAATTAGAATTATTCATTTTGTAACACCAAAACCCTTAAGCTTAAGAAAAATCAGAGGAGACTTGAAAAAATTAAAATTAGGTAGTGGAACTAGAGGAAATGAAATGTATGCTATTCTTCCCCATCCCTGTTTTATTAGGCCATTAGGCCAATCAGCTTACGAAACTAATCTTATCTGAGTTCTGTTGTTCTTTACAGAACAAAGAGGAGGAAGGAACGCTTTTTCTAGAAAGGGAAAGAGAATTGAAAAATGGCATAAGTATTGATAAGTTCTGAAAATAAAATATGTAGAGAGAAATGTGGGTGTTTCCTGTTGGTGACAATATATGAGTTTTGCTATTTAGTGTCAAGTCCCAAGTCATTTGTGTCACCCACTGTGAAGGTCATTCATGAGCTACAGTATTCTGATGCCTACTCAACCAGATACAAACAGCATTAAACTGTTGACTGACCTATGAAAGGAATATGGGCTTTAGAGGCAGACAGTGTGTTCAAATCTTGGCTCCATAACTTACGAGGTATGTGACCTTGAGCAGAATTCAGGCTCCTCATCTGCATAAAGGAGTTAATATCGACTTCAGAAGGTGGTTGTTGGAATTAAGTGAGATAATGTATGAGGTACCTAACATAATTTCCTTCTCCTCTTTGGAAAAATACAGCCTGGGAGATGACAGTTCCTGGCATTAGAGAGTTAACAAGGAGAAGTTATTCTGAGCTACTGGTTTGGGTATAGGCATCCTGTCCCAGACAGCCCATCAGCCCCACTAATGGGATTTAAAACAGTTGCTGCCTTTTCCTCAGTCATGTAATGATTTCTGGACAGCCTGAGAGGCCCATTATCTGCAGTCCATACTTCTGCTCTGTCTGGCGATAATGACTTCTTAGCACAAGAGCAGGGCCGCGGTCTTCCACTTCCTGCTGCAGCACTGTGCAAAAGACCCTTGTTGAAGTCAAAGACAAATTGTCCATCCCACCACAAAGGCCGATGGTCTATGAAATGCTGCCCACTGACTTGTCACAATAGCTCCTGGAGAGTCGTCCTGTAAGGCAAGGGTGCCCTCTGAGTTTCCTGGGAGAATGTGAATATGATAGATGAGTGCTTTCCAGTGAGAAAGTGAGACCCCAGCATCCCCAGAGGGCCTCTGAGGTTGATGTTGAGGTGCCAGGAACTTCCCCAGCCTCTGAGTTGCTGTCTCATCCGACTCAGTTCTTACAAGCTGCCTGCAGAGCCTAAGGGCAAGAAAAACCAATGCATTTAAAAAAATGCCACAAAACTCTTGATTTAAAAATCAGTGCTCAGGTTAGATAAGTAACTTCACTTCCTACTAAGTTTTTTTCTTTCTTTATTCTTTGTTTTATTAATCTTACTGTTTTTATCTTATTATATTCAAGTTAATCTCAAATCCTGTTTAATAGTAGGTAAGATATACATCCTAAATAAATAGGATAATAAATTAAAGACCTATATTAGTCTTGAGCAGATCCCAAAAGAATTGTAGCATTAGTCACAGAAGGAAACTCTCACTCAAATTAAGGACAATTTGTGTTCATTCTACAGTGTGATTTTTTAAATGAATATTAATGTAAGACTCAGAATGAAAAGAAAAGAATGTACTTTGTTGTAGTTATAAAATGGATGTAAATAAATTTTAACATTGATTTGAACATTAAAGAAAAATTTTCTACTTCAATTAGACAGCTACCTAAAAACTTTTCTCAACTGACTATTTAATTCAAGGTAAATATCAAATTTATTAAATAGTATCTTTTATTTTGCTTTAGCAAAAAACTTACATAGTTAAAAATATTTACCTGCTGAAACAGGAAGTCATGTCAAATGCTGATTGGATCTAAGTGTACATTGTTACAACCATTTGGAAAGCAATCTGGCATTATATTTTAAATGTCTACAATATACATTCCTGTTATTCCATTTTTGGGAATCTATCCTAAAAAAAAATCCTAAATTCAGGAAGAAATTATGCAGAATGACATAATGGCAAAAAAAATGGAAACAAGTCTAAAATGTCCTATTATAGGGAAATAATTACATAAATTATGGCATGGCTGTACGAAGAAATGGCATCAATCCTTACAAGTTTTTAGTGATTCAGAAAAAAACCTGAAAATAAGCATAATTTAAGGGATTTTAAAGTGTATATACAGTATAAGATCAACTATGTGTAACAGAGAGAGGTACAAAAAATGTTAATAGTAGAGTTACGGGCAAATTTAATTTTGTTATGCATATTTTTCTAAAATTTCTGAGTTGCCTACATGAATATATATTATATTTATAATCTTATAATATAATATGTCTTATTTGTGAAAAATAAGTAAATGAGTTTAATTTGCCAAAGGAGAAAAATCACTTTTCACTGACGGGCATAACCTGTGCAGAGTTGGTCACCAGGCATCCTGGATCCAGGACAGAAGTGATCAACAAGAGGAAAGGGAGGTAAACCAGGAGTATGAGGAACCTAATTAAAAGGACCATGCAGCAGGAGAGGTGGTCCCAAAATGGATGATCAGTTCCAAATCACTGTGTCCTACAGGGTGGGATGAACTGAGATCTAGCCAGAAAGTCTAATTTGGTCAATAGAGCAGCAGCTTTGCTCAGAGACCAACTATGACCAAAACACAAATCAAACAATTGAAACTGCCCAGAAATGACACAGATGATACAATTAGTAGCCAAAGATAGTATTAATAATAGTTATTATAACTATTAATGTATTCTATATATGCAAGAAGCTGTAAGAAAGATTGAACATGTTAAATGGAAATGTGGGAGATATAAAAAGGCCCAAGTCAAACTTTTAGAGATCAACACTACAATGTCTGAAAAGAAAAATACTAGAGTGGATCAACAGTACATTAGACATTGCAGAAAAAGAGATTAGTGAGCTTGAAGATATAGTAATAGAAACTTTACAACATAAAACTCAGAGACAAAATCAAGCCTACAAAAAAAATTACTAATGTTGAAAATGAGAGAGGTAATATTACTACAGATTCCAGAAATATTAAAAAGATGTTAACAAAATGTTATAAATAACTTTATACCAATACATTCAACAACTAAGATGAGATGGACAAATTCCTTAAAAGATACAAACTACCAAAACTTCCTCAAAAAAAATAGAAACTAAGAAAAAAAGAGAGAAGATTCAAATATATAAAATCATAAATTAAAGTGTAGAGTTTACAACAGTTGTCTCAGAATTAAAAAGGGATACAAAGAACAATTATGAAAAATTAAATGCCAACAAATTTGCTAGCTTAGAGGAAATACATAAATTCCTAGAAAAATACAGTCTGTAAAGGTTGAACTGTGAAGAAATAGAAAGCTTGAACAGATCAATAACAAACATATTGAAGTAGTAATTAAAAATCTCCCAATAAAGAAAAGCCCAGGACATGATAGCTTTATGGCTGAATTCTACCAAACTTTCAAAGAAGAATTAATATCAATACTTCTTAAACTTTTCCAAAATATAAAACCAGCATCACCTTGATACCTAAACCAGACAAAGACACCACAAGAAAAGAAAACTACAGGCCAGCATCTCTAATGAACACTGATGCAAAATCTTCGATAAGATACTAGCAAAGTGAATTCAACAACACATCAAAAAATTATGCATCATGATTAAGTGGGATTTATCCCTGGCATGAAAGGCTAGTTTAACATATGTAAATCATTTGATGTGGTAATTCACATTAACAAACTGAAGGATAAAAATTGGTACAGAAAAAGTATTTGACAATGTACAACATTCCTTTTTGGTAAAAAAAAAAAAAAATACTCAATGTTTTATGTATAGAAGGAAAGTTTCCCAACATAATAAAGATCATTTATGAAAAATCCACAGGAAAATCATAATCAATGGAGAGAAACTGGTAGCTTTTCCTCTGAGATCTGGTCTAAGGCA
Source organism: Lepilemur ruficaudatus (assembly GCA_963574885.1). Classification (NCBI taxonomy): domain Eukaryota; kingdom Metazoa; phylum Chordata; class Mammalia; order Primates; family Lepilemuridae; genus Lepilemur; species Lepilemur ruficaudatus. Next base: position 29,309 of record CAUYRT010087561.1, on the reverse strand, counting down.
GGGATACCCATTCTTGCCACTTCTATTAAACACAGTACTGGAAATACTTTCAAGAGTGATCAAATAAGAAAAAATAAAATAAAATATATCCAAATTAAATGGGAAAAAGTAAAATTATCTCTATTTGCAGATGACATGATCCTCTATGTAGAAAACCCAAAGACTCCACCAAAAACTGTTAAAACTAATAAATGAATTCAGTAAAGTTGCATGATACAAAAATCAGCATATAAAAATCCATAGCATTTCTTTTTTTTTTTTTTTTTGAGACAGAGTTTCACTCTGTTGCCCTGACTAGAGTGCCATGGCATCAGCCTAGCTCACAGCAACCTCAAACTCCTAGGCTCAAGCAATCCTTCTGCCTCAGCCTCCCAAGTAGCTGGGACTTCAGGCATGCACCACCATGCCTGGCTAGTTTTTTCTATATATTTTTAGTTGACCAATTAATTTCTTTCTATTTTTAGTAGAGATGGGGTGTTGCTCTTGCTCAGGCTGATTTTGAACTCCTGACCTTGAGCGATCTGCCCACCTTGGCCTCCCAAAGTGCTAGAATTACATGCCTGAGCCACTGCACCCGGCCCATAGCATTTCTATATAAAAATAGTGACCTAAATGGAAAACAATTCAAGAAAATAATCCCATTTATATTATAACAACAGCTAAAAATTTAGGGATAAATTTAACCAAAGAGGTGAAAGACCTGTACATTGAAAATCATAAAACATTGATTAAAGAAATTCAAGAGACACCAATAAATGAAAAGATATTTCATGTTCATTGATGAGAAGAATTAATATTTTATTAAACTAAAAATAGCCATACTACCCAAAGCAGTACACAGATTCAATGCTATCCCCAGCAAATCCCAATGGTATTCTTCACAGAAATAGAAAAAATGATCCTAAAACTCATATGGAACGACAAAGACCCAAAATAGCCAAAGCAATTCTGAGAAAGAAAAGCAAAGGTGGATGCATTACATTTCCTGATTTAAAATTACCTTACGAAACTATAGTAATCAAAACAGTATATTACTGGCATAAAACTAGACACAGAAAGCACTGGAACGGAATAAAGAGCCCAGAAATAAATCTAAACATATATGGTCAATAAATTTTCAAGAAGGACACCAAAAAAACACAATATGAAAAGAATAGTCTCTTCAATAATTAGTGCTGGGAAAATTTGGTCACCACATGAAAAGAATGAAATTAGACTTTTGTCTCACACCATATACAAAAATCAACTCAAAGTATATAAAAGACATAAACATAAGACCCAAAATCATAAAACTCCTAGAAGAAAACATAGTGGAAAATCTCCTTGACACTGGCTTTGGCAATGATTTCTTGTATATCATACTGCAAGGTCAGGCTACAAAAGAAAAAATAAATGGGATTACGTCAAGCTGAAAAGCTTCTGTATAGCAACGGAAACAATCAACAAAATGAAAAGGTAACCAACAAATTAAGAAAAAATATTTGTAAACCATATATCTGATAAGGGGTTAATATCCAAAATTTATAAAGAACTCATACAATCAGGAACAAAAAAACACATAACATGATTTTTAAAAATGGGAAAATGACCTGAGTAGACATTTCTCCAAAGACAACATAAAAATGGCTTACAGGTATATGAAAAGGTGCTCAATATCACTGATCATCAGGGAAATACAAATCAAAACCACTATTAGATGTTACCTCACACCCATTAGGAAAGCTATTGTCTGAAGACAATAAATAACAAGTGTTGGTGAGGGTGTAGAGAAAAGGGAATCCTTGTACACTGGTAGTGGGAAAGTAGATGGATGCAGCCATTATGGAAAACAGTATGGAGGTTCCTAAAGAAATTAAAAATAGAATTACAGTATGACCCAGCAATCTCTCTTCTGGTTATATATCCAAAAGACATGCAATCTCCTCATAAAGATATCTGCACTCCCATGTTTATTGCAGCATTATTCACATTGGCCAAGATATGGAAACAATCTAGAATCTCATCAACAGATGAATGGATAAAAAAAACCTGTGGCATACATATATACAATGGAATATTACTCAGCCTTTAAAAAGGAAGAGATCCTGTCATTTCTCTTAAGATAGATGGACTTGGAGAACATTCTGCTAAGTGAAACAAGCCAGACACAGAAAGAAAAATATTGCATAATCTCACTTATATATGAAATCTTTTTTAAAAAGATCAAATATACAAAATATGTACAGAGATAGAGAATAAAACAGTGGTTACCAGGGTCAGGATGGGGCCAGGAAAGAAATGAGGAACTGCAGGAAAAGGATACGAAGTAACAGATATATGGGATGAACAAATCTAAAGATCTAACAGATCTAATATACAACATGAGGACTATAGGTAATATGTATTGTACTCAGGAGTTTTGCTAAATGAGTAGATTATACCTGCTTTTGCCACAGAAAAATACATAATTATGTGAGATGATGGATATGTTAATTTGTTTTACTATAGTAACCATTTTACTATGTATATATGTATCTGGTAACATGCTGTATATCCTAAATATATATAATAAAATCTATTTTTTTTCTGAGACAGAGTCTCACTCTGTTGCCCAGGCTAGAGTGTTGTGGCATCAGCCTAGCACACAGCAACCTCAAACTCCTGGGCTTAAGCAATCCTCCTACCTTGGTCTCCCAAGTAACTGGGACTGCAGGCATGCGCTACCATGCCTGGCTAATCTAATTTTTTCTATATATTTTTAGTTGTCCAGCTAATTTCTTTCTTTCTTTCTTTCTTTCTTTTTTTTTTTTTTTAGTAGAGACAGAGTCTCACTCTTGCTCAGGCTAGTCCCTGAACTCCTGAGCTCAAACAACTTGCCCACCTTGGCCTCCTAGAGTGCTAGGTTTACAGGCGTGAGCCACTGCGCCTGGCCCATAAAATCTATTTTTTTAAAAAGAAGAAGAAATAGATCATCTGAAGTCCCATAACTATTAAAGAAATTGAATCATACTTAATGGTGAAAGACTGAGTGCTTTTCCCCTAAAATCAGAAACTTGCAAGGAGGACATGAAACTATCTTTATTGACAGACAACATGATCATTGGGTTAGCCAAAAGATTTCCTAATTTCACAAATATAATTCACAATATTGTTGTACCTCTTCAGGAGTAGCAAACATCAATGCAGCATACTTGAGCCTACAAAGCTTTACTACCTTTAAAAAAAAAAATAAAAGCTCATCAGATCCCTGGACTTGAACATAGGAGCACATCTAGCTTATAAGATGTCAGGCTCAGAGGACCTTCCTAAACACAATCACCAGATACATTCCCAAAGGAAATGATCTATGTTCATTGAGAACCAGCTGAAAGACTGAACATCTTGTTCAATAACAACCTACACCCAAACCCCAGTCTTCAGAATGAAATGGCTTCAAAAATGGACATACATCCAACCATACTACAAGTTTGGTTCAAGAACCACAGAGCAAAATTCAAGGACGCAAAATGCAAGCATATCCAGCAAACACAAGGATCTCAACAGCAATTACCTGAGGGTGGAGTCAAGATCAGGCCTTCCCAGAGAAATATGGACATACCACCCAGATCCCCTAATGGTGCCTATCCTGTAGCCCTAATTTACACAGATCATTGGGCATCCTCATTTCTACTCAGCTTGTGCCCCAATGTTAAGGTCTCTACAGATGACTCTGATGGCCACAAAATAATCCATTTTGTCTGCTGCCAAGATCCTAATATGTGCTGCCTCTATGCCATTTTGGAATCCTGAGTTTGTTCTCCAAGCTTCAATTCTAATTCTTTCGGCACTTCATCTCTACAAAGTAGAGAGAGATGCTAGACACAAACGGTCACATATTGTAATGATGTGTAATGATTCCCATACAAGAGAATACTTTTTAGCAATAAGGAACAAACTAGAGAGGTATATACAACATGGATGGATTTTTAAAACATTATGTTATGTGAAAGACAAAAAGCCACATACTATATATTAATAATTCCATTCCTATGAATTTCAAGAGCAGGAAAAATTAATCTATAGGGGCAAAAATATTAGTAGCTGCTCATGTAGAAACAATTGAATAGAAAGGGGTATAAAACAAATTTATTAGGATGATGGAAATGTTTCATGTCTTAATGAGGGTGGCAGTTACCTAGGTGGTACAAATTCATCAAAACAGAACTGTACATCTAAAATCTGTGCATTTTATTTTACATAAATTATACCTCAATAAAAAATGAATTTTTAAAAATATTTCTTAGGTACAACATCAATACATGGTCCATAAAATAACATATTAGTAAGTTAGACTTCATCAAAATTAAGAACCTTTGTTCTAAGAAAGACACTATTAAGACAATGAAAAGACAATCCATAAGCTAAGAGAAACTATTTGTAAATCACAACTTTGATAGAGGACTTGTACCAAGAATATATGGAAATTCTCAAAAATCATAATAAGAAAACAAATCGTTCACATTCAATTTTTTAAATAGGCAAAAAAATTTGAATAGACACATCACCAAAGAGGACACATAAATGGCAAATAACACATTAAAAGATGGTTAACATTGTTAGTCATTAGAGAAATGAGCATTAAAACCACAATAAGATAGCAGTGCATACCTATCAGATTATCTAAAACTAAAACTGACAATACCAAGTGTGGACAAGGATATGGAGCAACTGCAATTCTCATACACTGATGGTGAGAATGTAAAATGGTGCAATTACTTTGGAAAAAATTGGCAGTTTCTTAAGAAGTTAAACATGCATCTATGTATGACCCAGCCATTCATACATCCTAGGCAAATATCCAAGAAATATGAAAACATATGCCCAAAGATTTGTACATAATGTTCATAGCAACTTTATTTGTATTAGCCAAAAGTTGGAAAGAACCCAAAAACCATTTAACAGTTGAAGAAATAAACAAATTATGGTACATCCATACAATGGAATACTCAGCAATAAAAAGACAAATTACTAATACACAAAACAACATCAATGACTCTCAAACTAATAATGCTGAATCAAAAAAGCCAAACCACTAAAAAATACATACTTATGATTCCATTTATATAAAATATTAGAAAATAAAAACAAATCTATAACTACAGAAAACAGCGATTTTCTGGGGATGGGATGGGGTACAGAAAGAGGCAGGAGGGTATGTTTATTATCTTGATTACGGGGATCATAGCAGTAGGCATATGTCTAAAATTACCAAATTGTGTTCTATAACTATGGAAAGCTTATTGTATGTCAATCATACTTCAATAAAGCTTTTTATTTAAGCTCCAAACATGGAACATTACCAAAAAAGAACAACCCAGGTGAGGTGTTATGACTGTGGGAAGGGGGAGTGATGAGGAAACCTAAAAATTTCATTAAAAAAGTGGGGAAATCAGAGAGATGCCTATGAAGCAGAATCCCTGCAGACAGACTTTACCTACTTAAAGATTTTGCCTGAGCAAGGGGTACATCATCAGTGGATGGATACCAATGTCAAGCTCAATTAAATGTACTTAGCTCTAGGCATATTTTTTAGGCCTCATTCTATTTCTTTCAGCTTCTAAAGCCATGCTGATTTTCCCAATTGTTCAATCACATAGAAAACCTAGAATGATGACACCAACCAAAAAGAAGCATTTACAACTATACCAGATGAAAACTTGATTACACATTTACCTACTTAGGTTTGAAAAGAGTGAGTGGTGATTGGCTTTTCCCAATCACCTTTGAAAAGCATAAAATTTTGATACTCATATAATATATGGAAGAAAGAAAAGAAGAGATGAGAGCGTATGACAGAAATGATTACAATGCTGATTTTATTTTACAACAGGAGGAATAGAAATCATGTGCTATCTAAAAGATAAATGTAAAATTTAAACTTTCAACTATGTCTGAAATCTATAAAGCTGCAATCAGATCTCCTGTTGGCAAGCCACAAGTACTTCGTATGACACAGGGACAGAGGCAAAACAATCCCTCGGACTTGGAATACTAAGTCTGGCTGCTGATGTAATAGAGAACAATGATTAAACTATCAATCAAACATATTTTTTAAATATGTTGCATGTCATAGCCAGAGATTTCAAACCCAGGACAAAATCTGGTGTTAGTTACAACAGAGATGAATTGGGTGGTCTCAGTACACAGATGATCACAAAATCAGCATAATGTGGAAATCAATTCAAGGACTATTTTCTTCATCTCTGCTCATGAAGATTCCAAATTAATAAAAGTGATGTTATAGATTGATGAGCCATGGCCCTACAAAGTGCTTTATGCTATTCCCTAGGTTATTTACCATGTTTCAAAGCAAAATCATTTAATATGAGCTCCATTCTCTATCTGTACCTAAATATCTCTACTCTTTAAACAATTGAATTCCTGGTTATTTTTTCCAGATGCACAGCACTTCCAAAATTTAAAAAAAAAAAATGGGGTAAATTTTATTGCTGAACCATCTGGAAAGCCAAAAGAAATGAGGTTGGTCTCAGTGCCAATTCTCTCTAGAGCCTATTTTATGCTCACTCGCATCCAATTGAACATCCTTCTCTATATGGGAACGTTTAATTGAAATATTACAAGGTCCCATGTGATCACTTGCTCCTCAAGTTTGCTTCCAGGGAAAACTTTTTCTCTGCAGTTGAATTTTGCAGACTGCTTATCAGAAAACAAAAGCATGGTATGATTCCCTTTATGTTACAACTGTTAAAAACCAAATCCAAATTGTCTTGCCTGAGTATCATAATCTGCTTGGCCTTGGTGCCTAAAAGAAGGGAAACTGTCTCTTTCTGAAATATGACCTCTTTTTCTTAGCTGATATTCTATTTCAGTGTGTAAGATCTTTTAGAAGTAGATAAAATGTGTAGCTAAAATAAATGTAATTGAGACACAAGTATTAAATGTTGTTTCATGTTTATAACTCCACAACAGTTTTCATTCATTCCACAAATATTGCACATCCATTATTATGTGTCAGGCACACATATTAAGTGCATTAAGTGCCAATATATGGAAATGAACAAAACTTGGCTCCTACCTCAAGAGACTCATAGATTAGTAGAGGAAACTGACAAGAAAAATGAAATTTCTATTGATGGTTGTAGAGCTCCCACAAAAAGGAAACCATTTTAGGGATTTAAATATCTCATTTTATCTAAAGCCATAAAGAAAGACCCTTAGAAAGACAGTTATTATGAGTGACAATATCCTTCTCCTTTCTCCTCCAATTATTTATCCAACTTTAACACTCATCCATTCAACTCTCCTTACACATAGCCCAGTGGCTCCAGTTTCATATATTCTGGTGCAATCCTCATACCTTATACTGGATCATATGCCCCGTGTTTCAGAAATGCAGTCACTAGATGCATCCGTGTCTTCCTTTACACACTGGCTCAGGCTGGTCTCCCCTCCAAAAAAGCATTCTGGCCTTTCCATCACCATCTCCTCATCCATCCAAATCTTAAATAACCTTTAAGGCTCAGAGTAAGCACCGCTTTTTCCTTGCCCGTGTCTTCTGTCGATACAATGCACTGCCCTCTCTGTTCTCTGAACTCCCGATGCACTTGTGAGAAACTGGACCCACTTTTACCTCCAGTAGTTTTCTATGTATTAGTTTCACCTCTCCAACTAAACTCACATTCCTTCAGGAACCATATGCTTCAACAATGCCCGGAACACAAAAATGCTCCAAAAATATAGGTTAATCCTAACTTATGTGGAAATTGAGGTCAAGTGGGACTATAATTTTTCTAAGCTAACAGGGCTAAATAATAAATACACATTAATAGCTACCATTTATCAAGTACTAATATGCCAAGTTCTATGTCATTCAAGATTAGAACAAAAACAGATTTTGGGTTTTCTAGTTTTTAAGCAAGCATTTATATCATATGTTTTACTTAAATCTACCGTATTATGATAATAAGTTTTATTTTTTGAGTATCTACTTTGGGCCAAGAACTATATATCAACTATTTCACTTTATCTTCACAAAACCATATGTAGTAAATATGATTACCATTCCTCAGAAAGTTTAAAGCACTCGCCCATGTGCTCATTGCATGAGACAGAGATTGAGGCAAGATTCTAAAGTAGGTCTGTCTGACTGCAAATCTTTTGTTCTCTACCACTCTGCATTATCTCTGAGTTACCAAAAAAGTTCATTCTTGCATCAATTCATTCATTTATGAAAAGCGTGTGAGGCTTTGCATCAGAATATATGAAATTGGGACCATTGGCCTACGGATAAGGAGAGTTGAATGGATGTTGACTAGAAGGGAGTGTTAAATTTGGATAAATAGTTGGAGGAGAAAGGAGAAGAATGCTGTCACCCATAATAACTGCTTTTCTAAGGGTCTTTCTTTTATGGCTTTAGATAAAATGAGATATTTAAATCCCTAAAATGGTTTCCTTTTTGTGAGAGCTCTACAACCATCCATAGCAATTTGTTCATTCAAGTCAGACTCTAGACCCAACTCATACCTAGATCCACATTATATAGCACAAACTGGGGAGTTTGCTGTTTTCCATAAAATTTCAGTTCTGAAGATATAAAACCCCCAGTTATCCTGCATTTGTAAAAATTGTGTAATCAGTTTCCTGAATGGTTAAGGCTCACTGGACAACTAAGAACTATACTTTGCATTGTATGGTTCCAAATCCCACACCTAGTGTTCCAGACTACATTGCTTTACTATAGCATTGTTTGTGTGTGTGTGATGTTGTTTTTGTTTGTTTAAATAAGCTAATATCGGATTCTCTTGATTTCAGCTTGAAAAACTCATTCTTTTGTCTTTTTCCTCTGATCAAATCACTGGATCTATTTAATTGCACATGTTTAGAGGTGGAGGCTTCCCCCTATAAAGTGCTAGTTTAACAAGTGGTATAATAATTACCATTGGACCAGGGAAATTTATTATGGAATGCATTTCTTCTACATACACACATATTTTGTTAATACAAGTGGTAATTATTTACTTATCTATCATCAATACTGCCTCAAAGATGGTGGGACCTTAATTACTTCCTAATTATCCAGACCCCTATTTCTTTATAAAGACTGACTTGAAAACAGCAGTTCAATAGCTCAGTCATTTTACAACTAACATTGATTTCTCCTCCTTCCTCATTTATTGATGGATCATTCTCCCTCTTGTACTTCTTTTTCCATGATAAAGTTGTAAATGAGCCTGCGTACTCTTTTTAATTCTTTCAGTTAGCATTAGTTCAGTCGGCCTCTTCATTTTCTTTGCCTCTTTTGGCTGTAATAGTTCTATTGAGATTGTCTTGTTTGAATCCTTTCCCTGTGATCCATTTCCAGTAAAGGTTCCTTTCACCTTTAAATTTCACTGTTTCATGTCCTATATATTCTATGCCCTCTTTCACAAAATTATGCTGCAAAATAATCATTGTAGCACTTCCTCACTTCATGCCAACATACACGCTATCATTTTTTAAGTTATCCCTTTGTTCTCTTTGTAGCTTTAATATACCCGAAAGTTGCAGATACTCTATCACATATATTTCAACAGAAAAATAAAACAGATTGGTCAATGAATAGCATATGTATTTACCTCCAGTAGCCTGGGGAAAACAGAAACAATCAGAATATTTCTATAAATAGAAGCTTAGTCAGTTTAATCTTTTCAAAATTTCCACAAACACAGCCATTCTGCCCAAGGTAAGATTCTCTTCTGTGATTTGCTTTATCCACAGCATAAGACCCTTATTTATCCTCCATTCTCATTCCAAGGTCCAACATGTGCTTCAAAATGTGAAGTAATCTCTGCTTGGTTAAACAGAAAGGAAAATAACCTTTCCACTTAAATAGCAGAGAATATTTCTTTACTAACATCTATACCTTGGTATAGGTGGTAATTTTTTGGTGTATTCCTTTCTGAAAGTGATATTTATCCGACTCCTAAGTATCCTAAAATAATAAAGATATAAACAAAAATGTATAATTTTAAACTTAACCCATGGCATGGGATGTGACAAAGCACAGTATTATATTAGTTTCCTATCGCTGCCATAACAAATTACTAAAACCTTGGTGGCTGAAAACAACATGAATTTATTATCTTACCGTTCTGCAGATCAGAAGTCTGAAATGGGTCTTACTGAGTTAAAATCAAGGTGGCAGCAAGATTGCATTCCTTCTGGGGGTTCTAGATGGAAAAGAATCTGTCTCCTCCCCTTTTCCAGCTTCTAGAGGCTGCCCACAGATTTGGCTCCTGGCAAAGCGAGCAATGGACGGATAAGCTTCTCATTCTGCACCACGCTGATACCAACCCTCCTTCTTCCATTTTTGATCTCTAAGGAGCCCGTGATTACATTAGGCCCATCTGGACAATTCAGGATAATCCCTCCATCTCAAAGTCAGCTGATTAACAACCTTAATTTCTCCTTGCCATGTAATATAACATATTCACAGGTTCTGGGGGTTAAAATATGGGCATCTGTGAAAGACCATTATTCTCCCTATCACAATATTATAAATGAATTTGGGTATGTTATTTAATAACAAAAAAGCAGAAATTGCATTTTCAAATGAACGGTATCTCCTTCAAAGTGGTCCCACCTGGGGAGACCACGTACTTTTCTAATCATGCTGAAAATATTAGAGGAATTCTTTTGTTGGTGCTATCTGCAAACTCAATGGAACATTCTTAACATATCTACTATTTTAGCAAATCTTTTTGTATTAAATATGAACTCACATTTGAAAACAACCAAAAGTCATATGAAATCAAATGTATTGACTATCATAATCAATAAGAAAATATCACTTTGAGTCAAAAACAAGATGAAAACAAGGTAATGAGATTGATTTTCCAGTAGACTAAATTTTCTTATGAATAATAATAAAAATAAATAGCTAACTGAGCACTTACTAGGTGACCAATACTGTTATAGTAGCTTTCCATGAATTATTTTAGCCCTATGAAGTAGGTATTATTAGTAATCCCATTTTATACATGAATTTGAGAACCAGGGTGTTTCAATAACTTTTTTAAGGTTGCTGACTAGAAAGTGGAGAAGCAAGGATTCCAGCCAAAGGAATATGCTCTTAACCCTGTCACCAGCAACATACCTACACAATTCTAGTTTCCTTACAACTAACACTCCACTCACAACCCTCATTTATCTCAGTAACAAAATAGTCTGCTAAAAAACAGGAAAAATATTTGGGTATAATACTAAAAATAATAAAAGCAAAAAAGTCACATGACATATTTTTGGCTTCTGCTTTGTGATGTTTAATTTATTAATAAAAATAGCAACTATAACCACAAAATAGACATGAGACAAAGACCAAGAGATGACTCCAAGCAGATTCTTCAACACATTCATCTACAGATAGTCCTCAATTTAAGATTGTTCCATATTGCTATACAATATGGTGCGAAAGCAATATGCATATGATTTTTCAACTCCACAATGGTACGAAAGCAATACATACTCAGTACACTCCTCAGCTTATGATGGGGCTATGTTCTGTGATAGGGCTGAGTCCAGATGATTTCATGGTAAGTTGAAAACATCATAAATGGAAAATATACTTTCAACTTACAGTATTTTCTTTTTTGTTTTTTAAACAACAGAAATTTATCTTCTCACAGTTTTGGACGCTGGAAATCTAAGACTAAGGTGTTAGCAGGGTTGGTTTTTCCTGGGGCCTCTCTGCTTTGTTTGCAAATGGGCACCTTCTCGCTATGTCTTCACATGGCCAGTTTCTCTACATGTGGACATCTTTGGTGTCTTTCTGTGTGTCTGAATTTCCTCTTCTTATAAGGACACTAGTCACATCAGATTAGAGGTTCAACATATGAATTTTGGGGGAATGCAATTCAGTCCATAACAGTCTGGAGCTCTACTTGAACTAGTGCTCTGCCCAAGTAAGCCTGGAAGCTGCCACCACTGTCCCAAAATCAGGGCCCATGTCCCCACCCTATGACTGAGTATTAAGTCCTGTGTACCAAGGGCTTTGCCTTTGTTGTCTTTTTTAAAACTCATAGCAAACTTAAGTGCATATACAGTAATAACATTCATTGGGTGTCCAGAAGATGGGAGCAGGGAGGAGGGATGGGTATATACACACCTAATGGGAGCTATGCACACTGTCTGGGGGATAGACACACTTAAGGCTTTCACTCGGGTGGGGCAGGGGTGGTCTATGTAACCTAAACATTTGTAACCCCATAATATGCTGAAATTTAAAAATTAGAATAAAATAAAAACTCATAGCAAACTTAAGACGTGGGCTTGTTTATCCACATCTTTCAGCTAAATGTTAGAAGCTTCAAGAGGTGAAATAACTTGCCAAGGTTGCTAACCAGAACTTGAACCTGATCTAGCGTGTCTCAACTTACAGTTTTTTTAGCTTACAAAGAGTCTATCAGGATGTAACCCTACCAAAGTTGAAGAGCATCTGTTACAAAGAATCTAGTGCCTCAGTTTTCTTGCCAGCAATTTTGGGTGCAGATGTTAAGTGTTTAAAATTTTAAAATGTTACTCTGCTATAGAAAGATCATATCTAACTGTCATCTTTATTGACAAGTAGGGATGGAGGAAGGAGAGTTTCAGTCCTGGAGGTAAGTCAGAAAGACACAGGCAGACACCCACGATGTGATATTCCAGTGTCCTTGAAAAGGCTGAGAGAAGCTAAAGCAGCCTGGCAGACAAATTAACACCTTTGAGGCTCCTTCTTGGGATCAGGAATCCTTTGAGAGCTGCTTGGGCATAGAGGGTAGGTGCTCTTTGGGTGTGTAATGCTACAATAAGCAGACATATTTAGTCACCTCTTATCCCTATAAAAATAAGTATGTGGGCCGGGTGTGGTGGCTCACGCCTATAATCCTAGCACTCAGGGAGGCCGAGGCGGGCGGATCGCTCAAGGTCAGGAGTTCGAAACCAGCCTGAGCAAGAGTGAGACCTTGTCTGTGCTAAAAATAGAAAGAAATTAATTGGCCAACTAAAAATATATGGAAAAAACTAGTCAGGCATGGTGGCGCATGCCTGTAGTCCCAGCTATTCGGGAGACTGAGGCAGAAGGATCGCTTGAGCCCAGGAGTTTGAGGTTGCTGTGAGCTAGGCTGACACCATGGCACTCCAGCCCGGGTAAAGGAGTGAGACTCTGTTTCAAAAAATAAATAAATAAGTATGTAAAGACAATTTTATTCCTATAAAAACTTAGCCTGTCAATCTGTTCCTTAAAATTACAGTAAGGGAAGCTCAAGCCCACATCCAGCGATTTGTAGGAAGTCTATGTCATCTCTGAGATTTCTGCAGATTCCCAGAATTATATTATCATGAACACCTCTGACTCTCAGCTCCCACTTCTGCTCAGTTAGTTCAGTTTAAGGATCATCTTTCCTTCCTTGGCTTAAGTTACTTTCCACACTACATCAACCTCCATAATTTACCACACACACAAGCTAAAACACTCCTGGTATCATGGCATCAGTGTCTGAGTATCTGGAAATACTGGGGAAAAAAAAATACATTACAGCATCACACAAAAACTCACATTTAATGTTAGACATCTCCATTCATAAAAGTTTTTGCATATCCTCTATGTCACCTCCACCCTTCCCACATCTTCCTCCTAAACCAGCCCAATCAGGAGAAAAATATATTTTAATAAATATATTTATCATATGTGGGTTATATTTTATACACACACACATATAATTTTCTTGTACAGAGTAATTTATCTCCCTTCAGTCTCTCAATACTAGGGTTCCCTTGGAGTGATCAAAGTCTAGAACTCTGAAATTACCATTGTATTATGTCATTAAGTATGAAATGTCCAAGTTCCATAGTGTAAGTTTGACAGTTGATACCTCTGACATTTCAGTTTGACATGGCTTGGTTTTTGGGGGGTTTTTTTGTTGTTTTTATTTTATTGTGAAGGTACATACTCATTCTTTCAAACACATGGTTTGGCTTATGATTATCTTACAATTTTTTTTTACAGCAATTTTTATGAAACCATGGGTAAGTCAAAAATTTGTGTTATTTTTTAATATGAGTTCCATCACGGAACCAATGCAGCACAAACAGCTAGAAATATCAGTGAAGTGTTTGGAAAGTATGTGGCTAATGAATGCACAGTATATAGATGGCTTGAGGAATTCTGTTCTGGTGATTTTAATAGTGAAAACAAGTCATGTGGGCACCCTGAGACCAAGGTGGATAATGAAAAACTGAAAGCTGTAGTGGAAGAGAATCCATCTCAACCTACATGTGAATTAGCGGCAAGGTTTGACATTACTATTCCAACAATATTGGACCATTTGAAATAAATAGGCATGGTAAAGAAGCTAGATAGATGGCTATCACACGAATTAAATGAGCATCGGAAGAGAAACCATCTCGAAGCTTGCATTTCCTTGCTGTCACCACATAAAGGCAAACAATTTCTACACCATGTGATGAAAAATGGATTCTTTTTGACAATCACAAGCATTTGGCACAATAGTTGGATAATGATGAAGTGCTGAAACACAGTCCAATATTGAATATTCATCAAAAAAAGGTAATGGTGTCTGGTGGTTCAGCACTGGTGTTATCTACTACAGCTTCATGAAAACTGGTCAATCTATTACAGCAGATGTCTATTGCAACCAACTGGATGAAATGATGAGGATGCTTGTGATTGAGTAGCCGAGATTGGTCCATAGAGACAGTCCAATCCTCTTGCAAGACCACATGTTGCAAAAAACAATGCTGTTCAAACTACAGAGGCTGGACTTGGAAACACTCTGTCATCCAGTATATTCACCAGACCTTGCACCAATTGACTACCACTTGTTCCAGGCTTTGGACCACTTCTTGCAAGGAAAAATAATTCAATTCTCAACATGCTGTGAAAAATGCCTTTCATGATTTCATTGCCACTCACTCGCTCTCCAGGCTTCTTCACTGCTGGCATAAACCAGCTACCATTAAGATGGCAAAACTGTGTCGATAGTTTAGGCACATACTTTGATTAATTGTACTGCTTCTTATTTGAGATATAATAAACTAAACTTTTGATTTGAAATCAGACATTTCATATTTAATGACCTAATAGCATCCCTGATGAAGTTCTTAAACAAAGATTATCTCCTCCTTCATTTCCAACATGAATGTTGTGGGGTGGAATGGGACATTCTATTTATATAACAGGAAATATATTGTATATAAATATAAACAGATAAGGTAATAAAGGAAGGTATTATCAACTACTCTATTTCAGTTCCCACCTTGAGTCTATTACCAAGTTGTACCACTCCTCTATCCAAATTGTCTCTTAGCACTGCGTGCTTGCTTTCCAAATCCATGGACACTTCTAAGAACCAAATTTACAGTACCTGGATTACCAACATCTTCCAAAGATTCCATCATCTCCCCATACAACCCAGAAACTACAGCTGGAACAACCTTCATAAATATTTGTTTTATAATCTCATTCTTTGGTTTAAGGACACAAACGCTCCTATATTTTTTTAAATGTACATTAATATCCATCTGGCCATTTATCTAATCAACTTCTTCTTTTCTTACTCCCCTATACAAACCTTCCTCCAAATCTATTTCCAAACTCCAATCAGCATGATTTATTCGGTTTCAAAGCATGTTTGTTTTTGCTTGCATCTCAGTTCCAGTGCCCGAAATATTCCTTCTTCTTTTTTCATCCATGCACATTCATTGGCATTTCAAAAAAGAAGTCAAATTTTCTCTCCTAAAAGGTGTTCTCCTTGATTGATGCTGCCTGACTGAGACTGCTGCTCTCCCTTCAGGCCCTTCATCAGTCAAGGACTCTGTGGTCCATAAGCATGAATCTAGCCAAAATAGCTAACACTAGTTGAACACTTACTGTGTACTAAGTACTTTGTATGACGATTAGCTCATTTGTTCCTCCACCCAAAAAAAACTGTTGACATGTGTACTACTATCCCCACTTAACAGATGAGAAAAATGATACTTAGAGATGTTAAACACTTGTCCAGATCCACATAGCTGGAACATGGCAGAACAAGGGTTTGAACCTGGACTTTCTGGGTTCATCGCCTGTGTGTCAACCACTGTAATAGAAAAATTTCAGGACAATTATATTGTACAATAACATAGAGTCATTTGTTTGCCTAATCTGTTGATGATCCATCTCGTCTATCGAAAGCAATGGATGATTCCTTCTAATTTATTTATATTCCTTGTCTCTTTTTCTGTGGATATTTGATTTTAAAATGGGGGAGGGGCAATCAAAGTGGAATGATGTAATGCTATTTCTTTTTCTTATGAATGAAGCTTGGTTGCCCCCATGGTTTGTCAGGCAGCACCAGCTGTACTCCAGTTAAGCTGATTTCAAGAGTTATCAATTGTCACTTAAAAGTTATAGATATATATCTTAAATTGCTACAAGTGGGATAATTGGACTCCTGAAGCCCTCATTAGGCAGAATTTTTAGAAATTCTACAAAATCAAATTCTTCCCAGACAGCATAGGAAAATCAACTGCTCTTTTCCCTTATTCTCAAGGAATAAAAACAAATAAACAAAAGCAATGTTTTTCTGAAATCAAATTTCTTCCAGAGAAAAACTCAAGAAAATAGATATTTCTAAAGTAGAATATGTAAAAATTAGTGTTTACTTGCAAAAGTCCCAGAAGGAAATAATCCATCTGTCTTCCTTAGACAAAATTAAGAGTACACACCAACATTTTTTAAAAAACAATAAGTCTTACTGTGTATATTTGAAGTTTACAACAGATGTTATGGGCTACATATACATAGTAAAATGGTTACTATAGTGAAGCAGATTAACATCTGTCATCTCACACTGTTACTTTTTTGTAACAAGAGCAATTAGAATCTACTTTTTTAAAATAAAAATTCTAATACAATTTTATTAACTTTAGTCATCACATTGTACATTAGATCTCTAAACTTGTTCATTCTACATGTCTGTTATTTTGTACCCTTGGACCTACATCTCCCCGTTTCTTCTCCCTATTCTCTGCCTATGGTAACTACTGTTTCATTCTCTATCTCAATGTATTTGAGGTTTTTTTTTTTTAATATTCCACATACAAGGAAGATGACACAAGATTTGTCTTTCTGTGTCTGCCTTGTTTCACTTAGCATAATGTCCTCCAGGCTTATTCATGTTGTGGCAAATGGCAGGTTAACAATCCCCTTTCTAGGTATATACCCAAAGAAAATGAAATCACCACCTCCTAAAGATATCTTCACTCCAATGTTCATTGCCACATTATTCACAATAGCCAAGATATGGAAACAACCTGAGTATCCATCAATGGACATATAGATAAAGAAAATGTGGTATATACAATGGAATATTATTCAGCTTTAAAAATGGAAGATCATAACAACCTTCTTGATGATATATATGAGTAAGCATTGGCAGAATTTATTGTACAAAGAGTCAAATATTCCATTTCTTGATACTATTAGTCTTAATAAGCCTTTAGACGTTGGGTAGCATATATCCCGGAAAAAAATAAATCAAAACAAAATTATGTTTCTTTCTCAAAATTGTAATAGAATAAAATTTGTAAAAGGGATAGAATAAACAAGTAATATGATTTATTTTATAATATCCTACCCACCAAAAGCCCATTTCTACTAAAGCAAATCTTAAAACCCTCTGTAGAAAATGGGTATTTGATAGATGTTGACTTTTACTCTACCTGTTCTTATTGGTTACATAATGATACCTACATTCAGTTTTCAACTACCAGCTAGCAGTGCTGGGTTTGGAGATTTACAATGGCAAATTTATAATACCCCCACCTTGCAGGTATTCTGCTCTGGAAATGCAAAATAATTTTTATATTGCTCTTCTTTAAAGAGTATGAAGAAATGAACAAATCCACTGATAGGAAAAATAATTGTGTAATACATTCTAATTATATTGCATATAATTTTCAAAATATGCATTATTTCAAGCTACTCATTTTTTAGCTCTGTATAAGCAAAAACCTGGGTATATTTGGAGGTACACTTCTTTAAAAAGAACTGGGCATAATAAAATGAACTTAAATACTTTCTTAGGAATTAGACATTTATTTTAGATTAACTCATAGAAGCTGGCTTATTCACTTAAAATTGTAAAAAACGTTTTTACTATTAGACCCTCTTGACTCTTTTAATTAGTTAAAGACTTTATGCCAGTTTCATGTGCCTGGAGGTTTCTGCACAGTTCATTATAAAAACAGAGTTTAAAGATAGAGACCAATTTTTGATAATGTTGATAAAAATCACTTAAATGGATGGAATAGTCAATGGGGCTTTGTGATTGCATTAAATCTGTATCAGAGAAGAGAATGTTATTAATTCTCTAAGTGCTGAGACCTTAAAAGATATTTAACATTATGTAAATGTGATAGGGACTATCCAATTCATTTCATGGTGATTTGGGAAGGAAGCAGCAAGCAGGCAAGAGGGAAAGAGAGAGTATTCATCCAAATAGACATTTGGTCATATAGAAGAAGGAGTAGGGGATAAAAGGAGGAGGAGGAGTAAGTGAGGTGGGGGGGAGAAAAAAGGGAGAGGAGAAGGGAAACTAATGCTTTTTGAGCATATCTAATTTACCAGACGTTATTCTAAGTATCTTGACAAAAATTACTACGTTTAAGTTTCATAAGCCTCACGAAGTAGGTACTGGCTTTATTCCCATTGTACGGTTGAGGAAACAAAGTAGCAGCCAACTTGTGTTTACTTTTCCTATTTTTTATAACTTTTTTAAGCAAGCATTTTGATTCAGGGGAAGAGAAAGAAAGAAAAATGATGGCCAGGTGGGTAAAGTGACAGACACCTCCTTTCTAGGGAGAAAAAAATGTCTTCACTATATATGTTATCTACTTGGGTTCTATACTTGTTTTCTATACAGAGACTTTCATATTGAGATCAATGTGAAAATCTTTCCTTTCAAAGAGAATAGGAATTTCTAAACACTACCAGGCAAGGCAGCAATCTACCAAACTGAGCTTCTGTGCAAAGTAAGAAAAAGTGTCCCATTCTGGGAAAGGAATCACAGAAAAGGCAATTCTTTGCATGTGAATTAGAAAAAGCACCCATTCCAGTTGGATCAGGTAGAAAAGACTATACTTCCTACGGGCTAAAGTCACTCCCAGGGCCAGGACCCACAGCTTGGCAAGTGGGAGTTTAGCCTCTACTGCCCAGGGCCAGATGCTCTTGTGCAGGGCACAGCCTGCTCCAGCAATCACATACTGAGTCCTGGGACCAAGTGGGTATGTTGGTTTTGTTAAAAGTCTTCACACCTAACTCTAATGAAGTTGGGAGCCTTATTTGCTCACCTTCCTCAGCACTCCCTTAAACCTGAGATCCAGCAACACCTTTCAGGTCTAAGCATATTCTGTTCCTTTGTACCTTCCCTAGCCTTTGAGGCCCTTGCCCAACTGGTTAATTACTACTCAACTCAGTTCAAATGTCACTTCTCTGGGAAGCTGTCCCTAAAGGGAAATTAAAGAAGAAAACGTAAGCCAGGCAGGAGACTGCTGTTGCCAGAAGGAAGCATCCAATAGCCAAGAATAGCTAAATTTTCATCTGAGAGTCAAACTGAAAACAAGAGCCAAAATCATGATTTATTTCCATAGATTCTCTTTGCATCTTTCTTCTCACCCCACCCCCACCCCATTACAATACATGTTTTCTAAAAGGAGTATATGTTTTGTGGGAGGTGCTATAGCTGGAGCTATGGGGGGAGGAGGGAAACATGATGGGCTGCCTCTGCCTTGCAGTCTAAATGAGGACAAGAGACATGTACCTAAATAAATAAAAGTCAGCATGCACTGTTATGATCACCACAGGGAGACTCAAGCAAAAATGCCAGGGCCATTCAGAAAAGAGAGTGAGGCCAGATGCAGTGGCTCATGCTAGTAATCCCAGTGCTTTGGGAGGCCAAGGTAGGAGGATTGCTTGAAGCCAGGAGTTCAAGACCAACTTGGGCAAGATAGCAAGACCCCATCTCTACAAAAAGTAGAAAAATTAGCCAGGTGTGGTGGTGCACAACTGTAGTCCCAGCTACTCCAGAGGCTGAGGCAGGAGGATCACTTGAGCCCAGGAGTTTGAGGCTGCAGTGAACTATGATTGCACCACTGCACTCCAGCCTGGGCAACAGAGCAAGACTCTGTCTAAAAAAAATAAATAAATAAAAAGAAAGGAGAATGATGATCTGCAAGGCAGCAGTGTGAAAGAACAAGCCTATGGTTTTCTACATCCTCACAGAAATGTGGCAAGGTGAAAGAAAGCTGTAAATACTCTGGCAAGCATAGAGCCAAGGAAGCCTGGGCCAAAGATGTAGGCTTTATTGCATTGATGGTCAATATATATTGTATTGCAAAGCAAAAAAGTCTGGAAGCTACATACCAAAATGCTAATTAATAGGTATGAACTCAGTATGTCCAGTTTTATAATTTTTTTCTGGACTTATGTATCTTTTTGTTCTTCTTTTCTACATTTGTTTACTCACCATAGATCAGTTGTTGGTTCTATGATTAGAAGACACGCCCATTAGCTCTTCTTATTTATCTAATGTTGTTTCTGATTATGTGATATCAAATAATAATATAAATGAATGTGGCACCTTTAATGCACTTACCCGGTGCCTATAAATATAAGGATTTCTGTAGTTAACTGTCATCCATTTCTTGTTTCTCCTGGAATCATTTAAAGTAGCATATTTTTCAGATTTGGTTGATATGTGCAATATGTGTGTTATTTACAAAAATTTGACAACTGTTGTGCTTCTAAGGTAGTTTATTAAATTATCCAACTAAAAAGATTAAAACTAAAGTGAAAATCCAATTGTTTTTAAGGGTTACAATACACATTACCAAGGATGTGAAGGAGTCAGTATTCCTACACTACTATGAAATGGCTTGCAAAATTGAAATTGCATATACTTTATGGCCCAGAAAAACAGAACCAATAGAATATATATGGAAAGAGAAGCAATACAGATTTTGAAATAGATATATATAAAAGGATATTTATTATTTATTATGGAAATTGGCTCACGTGATTATGGAGGCCAAGAAGTCCCACAATCTGCCATCTGCAAGCTGGCAAACCAGGAAAGCCAGTAGTATGATTCAACCTGAGACCGAAGGCCCATCAACCAAGAGTGCCAATATCTGAGGACAGGAGAAGATGGATGTCCCAGCTCCAGAAGAGACAGAAAATTTGCCCTTTCTCCTACTTTCTCCTATTCAGGCCCTCAACAGATGATGCCCACCCACATTGGTGAATGTGGATCTTCTTTACTCAGGCTACTGATTCAAATGCTAATATCTTCCAAAAACTCCCTCACAGACACACCCACAATTCTTGTTTTACCAACTGTCTGAGCATCCAATGGGCAGTCAAGTTGACACATAAAATTAACTATCAGAGATACCCTAGAAGATATGTACAAAGAGTATATTGCAGCATGATATATAATAGCAAAAACCAGAAACAATCTAAATGCTGATTCAAATGGGGATTGAATAAATAAAATACAGTATATTTCTATCATGGCATACTATACAGCTGTTAAGAAGAATGAATGCGTTGTATATAATAATCTACATAAATACATCTCAAAAAATAATGTTAAGTGCAAAAATCAAATTGCAGAAAGATAAATACAGTCACAATTTATATAAAATTTAAAAGTATACAAAAATATGCCTATATAGTTGTGCTTTCCAATATAAACATGTAGCTATTGAGCATTTGAAATATAGCTGGTGTAATCAAGAAACTAAATCTTTTATTTTATTTATTTTAATTAATTTAAATTTTAAAACTGAAACCATATAAAATATGTTTTGCCAGTAAGCAAAATATCAATGTTTTGGTGATACTACATTCCATTTTATCTATTGTTATAAAACATATTATTGTTGTACTATAGAGCATGAGTACTTTTTATTTTTTAAATGTGACTACCAGAAAATGTTAAATTATACACGTAGCTTGCATTATATTTCTATTAGACAGCATTGCTATAGATTGCTCTTAAAGAAACACACATTTAATTTAAAGCAATTTTTCAAATTGACTGAAAGGGCTCATACTGATATTAGTGGCTTCTGGTCAGGAAGGGAAGAAAGAATGGGAATGGAAACGGAAATTGAATAAAAGTTAATTCTACTTTCTGAGGTTTTGTTTCCTTTATTCAAAACTGACAAAGCAAAGGGGATAGACAAAGCAAAATCTGGGGAATGGGTATATATGGGTCCATCTATATGTTTGATGTTTTTTATAGTAAAACAGTTTTAATGATAAAGCAAATATGCAAAAATTGTCCATCTAGGTAACAGACTCACATATTTATCATACTATTCTCTGTACTTTTTCAGAGTTTTGTTGTTCTTGTTGTCTTTTTTTGTTTTTTAGAGTTTTCCCCCTAAGATTTCTTAAAATTAAAAGGGAGGGTGAATAATAATTCTTGCTTAAAACTCCCTTTCCTTTTTTCTTAGCTTGACAACATTGCACTTGTTCTTCAAGACTCAGTTCAGGGCTCACCTCCCAAAGGAAGTATTCTCTGGATAGATGAGGCATGCCTCATAAAGGTTCTCATAATATCTGGGGCACTTACCACATTATATTGAAAGTACTTGTTTACTTTTCCCTCACAGCTGATAGAGGTCTGATTTACCTCCTCATCCACAGAGCCATCCACATCATCAGGCACATAGTGATGCTTCTTCAGGTGGTTGAGTTAATCATTGACTTCAGTTTATGGCACACCATACAAGGGCCCATGAGATGTCCCTGCTTGTTTATTCCCTTTTATGCCCATATCTCATGCCCATTCCCTTCTCCCATAGGCAATGACTTTCATGCCTCTAAAGTGTATCTTCTTCTCTGTATGTTCTTATAAAATGTACTCCTGTTTTGTAAGCAGAATTTTTAATGTCCATAACCAATATTATCAATATAATTTATCTCATTCTGTACCATACTTTGTTCACTAAGCACTATCTTTTTAAGATGCATCCATATTTCTATGTGTACCATTAAACTCTTTTAATGGCGAATAATATTCCATTGTGTGCATCCACCACATTTAACCTCTCCACTGCCCAGAACACCAGGATATCCCCAACTCTCTGCCACAATAAATAATGATGCAGTATTCCCTTATGGTTCTGCAAGAACATTTTTGTGATCAATATTCAGAAATAGAATTGCAGGACCACAGAGAATCCATATACTTAATTAAACTAAATACTTCCAGATTTTCCATTGTTTCTTTAATTTTCATTTCCCTAATTCTATCTAATGAGTTAAATAGAGTAATGCTTGTAAGTCTTTTGAGTCTTCTCTTCCGTAAAATGCCTAATCATCTCCTTTGACCATTTTGTATTGAGCTTGGTCTTTGAGTTGTCCCCTCTGTTCCATTAGTCTGTCTATTCTTATAACAATACTGTAGTTTCTTTATTACTATGAATTTGTACTATGTTTTAAATCTGGTTGGGAAAGTCTCTCCTCTGGACTCTTTTTAAGGTTAACTCCTATATTCATAGACTTTTATTCTTCTGTATATATTTCTCTTTCTTGTTTAATAAAATTTTATCATAAATGGGGCTAGACTTTATCAAAGGTTTTGAAAACCTTAGAACATAAGAAACCTTAAGTTTTTTCTCTTTTAAGCTGTTTTGCGATTAATTGTACAGAAATATTTCTGAAGTACAGTATCCTTTGCATTTCTGGAATAAATCCTATTCAATTTTGCTATACTATTTATAATATGCTATTGGGTTTTGTTGGCTAAATTTTATTTGGGAAGAGATATCCTATATTTAAAAACTTATGTTGTTAAGATGTGCAATCCTGGTCAAAATACCGGAAGTGATTTTTTTTTAATTGACAATCTGATCCTATATGTGGCAACACAAAGGATCTAAAATAGTTAAGACAATCTTGAAGAAGCTGGAGAACTTTCAACTCATTGAAAAAGTTGAAGGATAGAATACACTATCATGTTTTAAGACTTATTGTAAAACTAAGGCAATTAAGAAGGTGGGAAATTTGTGCAAGGGTGAACAAATTAACCCATGAAACAGAATAAAGCATTCAAAAGCAGACCAATATATATTGTCACCTGATGTACCAAAAAAAAAAAAAAAGCACCATGGAAATTCAGTGGGAAAAGAATAGTGCTTTCAACAAATTGTACTTGATACAATTTGGGAAAAAAATAGTGCTTTCAACAAATTATACTGTTGGATATCCATTTGGAAAAAATAAACCTTGACTTCTACCACACACACGCAAAAAAAAAAAAAAATCATTAAGATGGATCATAGAAGAAGAATGATGTTAGCAAATGGCAGAATAGGGATTTCCAGCTCTTGTCCCCTTGCAGAAACATCAAGTTAAGCAACCATTCACACATGAAAACATCTTCACAAGAGCTAGGAAATCCAGGTGAAAGATTACAGCCCCAGGATGGAACACAGAAATAAGAAAAGATGAGTTGAAGAGGGTAGGACGGATAGTTTCATATTGCCAGCTTCAACCCTCCCATGTGCCCATACACAGTGCAACACAGAGAAATATATCCCCTGCCTGAGAGAAGAAGAATGAAGTAAGCATCTGGATTTGCTCTTGACCCTGGTGCCAGGCTGGTCCCCATGGCCCAGGCTCTAGGCCTGCTCCAATCCAGGACAGCTCCTGTGGCCCAAAGCTCCAGTGGACATGCGGTCTGGGCCTACTCCAGCAGACTCAGGGTCCAGACCCACCACAGAAGATTCCAGACCAGATTGGCCCCCAGGTATCCAGGTTCCAAACTTACCCTTGTGCACCCAGGCCTCAAATCTGCCCCTGAAGACCCAGAAACTAAACCTGCCCTAGTGAACCAAAACATCAGTACCACCCTAATGGACTCTGGTGCCAAGACAGCCCCTATAGTCCCAGAATCCAGGCTTTCGTCCATGAATCCTGGCTCCAGACTTACACCAGTGGTCCCAGGCTCCAGGTTTGCCTCTGTGGACCCAGGTAGCAATCTAGCTCCTATGGATCCAGGTGCTAGGCCTACCTGCCCACTGACCCAGGCACCAGATTAGCCCACTCAAGGACTCCAATAGCAAGTCCACCTGTAGACCCCACCAGACAACTCACACAAAATCTCTGGACAGATTGACTAGTGAAGGACCTTTCCTATTGAAGCCAGTCTATAAAGGCTGGAAGAGATGCCCACTTTTTCAAATGCATGGACACCAGTGCAAGGCCACAAGGGTAGTGAATAATCAGGGAAACATGACACCACCAAAGGAACAAAATAAAACACCAGCAACTGATCTTAAAGAAATGGAGATCTACAAATGGGCTGAAAAAGAATTAAAAATACAGTCTTCCCTCAGTATCCATGGGGGATTGGTTCTAGTATGCCCTGCAGATACTAAAATCCACAGATGCTCAAGTCCTTTATATAAAATGATGTAGTGTTGGCATATAACCTACATATATGCTCCTATATACCTTAGATCATCTCTATACTACTTATAATACCTAGTACAATGTAAATACTATGTAAATAGTTTTTATACTGTATTGTTTAGGAAATAATGACAAGAAAAGAAGCCTGTACATGTTCAGTACAGATGTAACCATCCATTTTAGTTTTCAAATATTTTTGATCTGTGGTTGGTTGAATCCACAGATGTGGAACCCATGGATAGAGAGCACCAACTGTAATAATCTTAAAGAATTTCAGTGAGCTCACTGAAAAAGTTGAATTCATAGAAATAGATAGTAGAACAGTGGTTGCCAGGGCTAGGGAGTAGAGGAAGTGGGGTGATGTTGGTCAAAGTGTAGAAAGTTTCAGCTACGCAGGATAAATAAGTTCTGAAAATCTAATGTACAGCATGATGGCTATAGTTAATAATACTGTATTATATACTTGAAACTTGCTAAGAAAGTATATCTTAAATGTTTTCACTACATACACACACACAAAATGGTAACTATGTGAGGTCATGGATATGTTAATTAGTTTGATTGTGGTAATTATTTCACAATGTGTATGTATATCAAAACCTCATATTGTACATATTAAATATATATAATTTTAATTTGTAAATTATGCCTAAATAAAGCAGGAAAATAAAATTTGGGGAAAATTCTCACCAAAAAAAATGGATCATAGGGCTTAAACGTGAAAGATAAAATATAAAACTTCTAGAAGATAACACAAGAGAATATCTTCATTACTGTGGAGTAGGGGAGGATTTCTTAAATAGGAACCACAAGTGCTAATCACAAAAGAAAATACTGATAAATTGGACTTTATTATAATTAAGAACTTCTGTTCATCTCATCAAAGGACATGATTATGCAGAGAGTTAGTTAAAGGATAAATCAAAAACTGGGAAAATATACTCCCAGTACATATGCCTGACAAAGAATAAGTATTGCAAATATATTTTTTAAAAATACTATGTCAATAAGAAAAAGACAGACAATTCAATTTTTTAAGTGTACAAAGATTTGAGCAAGCACTTCATAAAAGGGAATATCCAAATTGTTAATGAGCATATTAGAGACATTTAGCAATATCAATCATCACTAATCATTATGGAAATGCAGATTAAAATCACAATTAGACATGATTACAATTCCACCAGAATGACTAAAACTAATGGGACTAACAATTGCAAGCAAAATATTGTGAGGATGTGTAGAAACTGTTTATATTCTGTATACTCTCCCACACTAGTGACAGCATAAATTGGTAGAACTACTCTTGAAAACTGTATATACTGTGACTCAGCATATCCGGGTATGGCTATACACCAAAAAGAAATGAATGCTTATCAGAAAGGCAAATCCCACATGTTCTCACTTATATGTGAAAGCTAAATTTTTTTTAAAAAATTGATCTCATGGAGACAGAGAGCAGAATGATAGTTACCAAAGGCTGGGAAGGGTGGTAGGGAGGGTGGAATAAAGGGAGGATGGTTAATGGGAGCAAAAACACACTTAGATAGTTAGAATGAACAATATTTGATAAAATTAAAAAATGACTATAATCAACAATAAGTTAAAGTATACTTTAAAATAACTAAAATAGTGGAATTGGAATGTTCCTAATGCAAAGAAATGATAAATGCCTAAAGTGATGGAGATCCCAATTACCTGATTTGATTAATTCACATTGCATGCCTGTATCAAAACATCACATATACCCTATAAAGATTTACAACTGTCATGCACCCATAATAATTAAAAAGAAAAAAGAAAAGAAAAAGAAATAGATGGACTTTGTTTATATGTCAATGTGTTTACAAAAGTTGTATAAATAACACCCTATTTCAAAAGCAAAAAAATAGAAATGAGTGTTTATGAAACACATGTACAAGAATATTCATAGCTTCTTTGTTCATAAGAGCCAGAAACTGAAAATAACCAAAATGTGTATAAAAGTAGAATGAATAGTAATGTCATTAAGCATTATAATAGTACATAGCAATGAAAACAACTACTGCTACATACAACAACATGAATGAATCTCACAGACCTACTGTTAGCATAGGGGACTAAGAGACAGGGCTGACACCTGATACAGGGGCTTGAAGATAGGGTGCAGGTGTTAAAATAAATAACCCTTAAGCACAAGCTAAGTAGAGGGGCTGATAACCACAGGCAAGAACCAGCTTCAACTGGCTTGTCAGCCCTCTCTGGCACCTTACATGAACTTTGGCTAATTATAATAACATTTACATTGCAGTTTTAAAATTTCTCCATCCTTGAAATCATCATGACAGTTCCAAGACAGCCATATAAAGTATTAATATTAAAATGCTTGCTCTCTTTCCTGAGAGTGGACTTTTGCTTTCAATAAATGCTGTCACTTGCTTGGCTTACATGACCTGTCCTGAAATTCTTTTCCCTACAAACACCAAAAACTTGGAAAAACCTCCATTTGGAGGCCGGTAACAATAATGTTGAGCAAAAAAAGCCAGACACAAAAGAATACTGTATTGTTCCATTTATATTAACTGGGAGATGATACAAGGGAACATGCTGGTTCTTCTTTGTCATATATTCTTATCTGGAGTTACATGGATATAAATGTAGGTAAAAATTCATCAAGCTATAAGCTCAAGATTGTGCACTTCACTATAATTATACTTCAATAAGAAAATAATAATAAAATAAAATCTTTATTTAGGATTTTTTTGCATCTGTGTTCATAGGTGAAACGGGCTGTAAATTTCTTTTCATGTGTTATCTTACCTGGTTTTGGCATCAAGATGACACAAGCCTCAGAACATGATCTTGGCAGCTTTCACCCTTTAAGTATTTTCTGAATGGTGGAACAACCTTACAGAGTCATTGCAAGGAGCAATTAAATAATAAATGAGTACATACTGAATAACATAAATCTCTAAAACATATAAGGAATATTCTTTTCTCATTACCATCACATTTCAGTTCCGCTGTTATGTATTTCCATAGCCATCTGAACTGTTCACATTGGAAATAATTTCAGTTTGGCTTCAGCAAGGACAACTCTGAAGATTCTGAATCAGTTTTGTTTGGAAAAAAGAAAGTAAAAAAGAGAAAGTTTTATGGATGTGAATATCAAGTACAGATAGTAGAAGTTAACAAAGAGATAAGAATCAAATTCTGAATGTGATTTGGATAAAAATAAATGAAAGCTCACTTGTGCTTGACTCTTAACCTAAAAGGAATATTAAATAAGTTATGTTCTATTTCTATTCTCTTTAATTGTGGCACATTTGCTGCTCTCCATATTACCTCTAATATAAAAGATAACATAATTTCAAATACTGGTATCGAATATTGAAATGGTGATAGAGATGTCTTGCTGTAACAATTCTGGTATACTTTTCTAAGTCCTAAAAAAATAAAACGGGGTGTTTAAATATAATTATAATGAGTGAACAAATCACTACATTTTTATAAATTTCAGCTACTCTCAGCCAGGAGACTTGAGTGGCGAACTTCCAGAGAAAGTGTTAGAAAAACTGGCACTACCCTAGTGCCAGAGGGCTTCACATTATATTTAATCACAAGAACACCACAATGAGGAAAATATTATCCCTATTTAATCATAAAGAACCTAGGGTCGGAGGTTAAGTAACATGTGAAAAATCATACTGCCAGGAGACTCTCAAACCAAAACTTGAATCAAGGTCTCTCCTCCTCTGAGGCTCACCCTCTTTCTCCTTATACCAACAAGAGTAAGCAAAGGTTCCCACTCTATATGAAAATGAACTGGTGAAAATTGAAAAGTGACTCA